>JARYHS010002144.1:0-74686 GCA_031002005.1 Vandiemenella viatica
ACTTCCGAAGTAGCAAATTTCACTTACTTCTCGTATAGCATCCGACCTTGCTTTTATATTTAAGCTATTATTACTGGTATCATTTCTATTGTATTTCTTCACTTTTCTTTTGCTATAGTTATATTTAGTCCAAGTTCATCCATCAGCATTTTTTTTCACAACATTTATTAAACCCTCAATATCCTCTTCCTGTTCTACCAACAACAACAAAAAATCACCTAATTGTCACATGCTGAATTGTTTTTTCTCTGTGAACACTTATGCCACATTCAATTTTTTAACTTACTTTATTGCTTCCCTCTTGGTTGTAATAGAAATAATTGTAGTGGATAAGCCTAACCTTAAGTATCGAGTGTGTCTGAATAAATGGCGAAGAGTGTGTGGGTGTGAGCATCCCGAGAAACGAAAATAAATCCTGCCTAGTAGAAACGGACCGTGGAGGAACAAGAGAGTAGCTTTCGCAACACGGTAGTGTGAGGCACTCAGTATCGCCGGCACGGCGAGGAGTCACTAAGCACCGTCCTAATCCACCAGTCGCAATAAGCAGATTCTTGCACTAAAGTAAATAACTCCGCGCGATCTTTAAGTGAGTTTCTAGCAAGCAGCGCATTCCGCCTCTGTAGTAGCCCCCTTGTACAGGGGACGTACTCTTTAGCCAACCAACCTGAAGTGTTCTGCTGCAATTCACGAGAACCTAGCAGACTTCACCAGAGGTGTAGAAGGTGTTGAGGGCGCTTTACTTAACAAGGTGACAACAGAGTTTGAACCAAACCTTACAGATGGCAACTGCTTTAGTTCTATATGGGAATAAGTAATACATAATTAGATACATAAAATAAAGACTAAAGGTTGATTATGGTTATAAGGTGGGGAAAGTATTGCTTGTTGAAGACTTGAAATGTAAATATCTTTGCATTACATTAGATAACAAGCTTAACAGGGCAGGACACATTGGACAGGTAGTAGGAAAATGTTTCTAAATTCTGCACTTTGTTGGAGAGAGTGATGAGGGGATGTATGAGAGAAGTAAAGGAATTGGGTTACAAAAATTTGGTCAGACCATTGCTCGAATATGGTAGTGAAGTATGGGACCCACATTTTGAGTATCAAATATAGGAGTTGAAAAGGTACAAACAGGGCTGCTAGATTTGTTTCTGGAAATTATCGCAGAATGCTATCAGGGGCAGATAGGATAAAAAAATAATATTAATTAAAAGTAATGGTTGGAAGCTGAAAGATGACCATGAGCAGAAGCTGGCACTCGTTTTATGGCACAAGGGTGTGGGAAGATTCTCTTCATTAGGGAAGGGTGTCAGGGAATGGAATAAGTTACCAAGGGAAATGATGAATAATTTACCAAAAATGTTGAAAGAATTAAAAGTTGAAATTTGTGGGGGGTTAATATAGTCGGGTGCAGGAAAGGGGAAATATGTGTGTCTAGGGAAATTGCTACCACAGTTTGCGCTGCATTGGAGTTTACATTAAATCCACAAGCAAACAAACAACCAAAAAAAAAAAAAAAAAAAAAAAGAAGATGTAATAATTCCAGCTGAGACCGCATTTGAACCGGTGACCTTCAGTTCCCTCATCACGTGCCTTAACCAGGTGAGCTAGAAGACCACTATAACAGAATAGTATGGATACTTTAAAACATAAAAAAAGAAAATGCAGAAAGCAGTATAAAAGTGACTAGTAGAAAAGTAAAAAGAAGTAGGAAATGAAATGCTCATAGTAATTAAGTGTCGCCATTAAAAGGTTCAAGCAGAATTCCAGAATAATGAAGAATGGATATACAAAAATTATGGAAAACAGAAGGTGGAAAGTGATGGAAGAATATAAAAAGAACTTTTATGATGGTGATGACTTCTACGTAGAGTTCTGGCGAGAGGAAACTATGTCTGTGGGAGGTCCTTTTTGTGAGCTTTCCACTAAATTAGCATGGGCAGTTAGGGGGCGTCCATTAATTACGTGAGGTGAAAAAGTGGGTGGGGAGTCCGACGAAATCTCACCAAGGGGGGGGGGAGGTGTCGACGGAAATCTCACATATAGTTTTTAATTTCTTGAAGAACAGTAGAGCTCTAAATGACGTCGATACCGACTTTAGGAGGGGTGCAACCACCCCAGGAAGCAGGAGAGCTGAAAGAAGATTCAATAAACTGGAAGGTTGGAGATACGGACACATGTCACCAAATCTCACAAAATCTCACCATGGTGGGAGAGAGTGGGGGAAAGGGGGAATCGGAAATTCGGAAAAAAAACGACACATAATTGCCACCGATCACCTAGGCAATCCTCAGAGAATCATCTCGCTTATTAACATAGCCACCACAATTGCGGGTAGCAGAATAGTTTTAGACGAGAAGGCCCCTCCAATAATAACCACGTTCAAACGGTCAGCTTGGATAATGTTAATTAAATAAAGTTAATAGTATAAAAGCGCCAAACAAATGAGGGTTGTTGTTAAGCCTAGAAATGAAAATTGACTGCACTGATAGAAATACTGCTTAATTTAACTAACACAATTCCTTGAATAAACTTTTAAACACACGTTCTTCATTCAAACAAGCTCCTAATATATTTCGAAACATCCATAAGCTTCCATAGGGAAAAGACCAAATTAGAGCCATTCGACATTAACAGACATGATGCTCGCCCCACTGCTTGCGACAGGAGATTCTTCTGGAATCAATAGGGAAGAAAGCCACGTCGTGTTACGTAGGGGAGAGGGGAGTTCACAGGAGGCCGAAATGAAGCTACATGGTTTATGGACGCTCCCATACACTTATTACTAACCCATACAAATCTATATCTATAAAACGAAATCCGGATATATATGTTGTATAAAAACTCGGAAACTATGGAGCAGATTTCGATGGGGTTTTCACTGGTTTAAAGCTTAGAATCTTAATTCACTTGTCTGTCATGTCTTATGATTCAACGTTAAATAATGTAGAAGCATTAAATGAAATTCTGAACGTATGGTGAGGAATAACACAGGAGCAATCAACAGATGCCGCATACTCCGCAATAAACACACAACTATAATACAATATCTCTGACCATTTTTCCATACTCCACACTGAAACAAAACTTGAGATATTAATTCCTTTAATACGGGGTATTTAGTTTTTAAACGCCATCGATGGCCGTATTGAATGCGAGGAATTAAGAACAAAAAATCAGTAGAGATTTTCTTTGCCCCCGATTTCTGGCAATGTCTTTTGGCTTTAGTATTTGTCTCTGATACCAATCAATGTTTTTAGTGTTCTGGCAATTATTTACGATAATGTTCTGCATAAATTATGTTGAATTATACAGGTAAAACTAATACTAAAATATCTCTGCCGTTTAAGTTTGGATTCAGTTAACGTTCTAACGAAGTACAAATCGACTGAAATAGATTTCAATGTTTTTTTGGTATTGTGTTTTTCAGTATTGGATTTTCTATATTTTTATAAAAGACTGCATCTGTATAGCTAAAATATCATAACGGCTTTGGACTACTGAACATTTTTTGTTATTAGCGATGAAATTCTACGCTATACGCGCGTGTTTATCACGTAATCTAGGTTTTATTCATTTTATATTTTATAGCGTTGTTTAGTAATGAAGTGTGGGTTAAGGCCTTAATGTTCTTATTGGCATTACATTCTGCGCTATACACTTGAGTTTCTTGCATAATCTAGCTTTTATTCGTATTATAGTGTATTGAATTGTTCAGTATAGCAGTTTCTACGTCCACCGTGACGGCGTAATTACATGATGAATTCTTAAAAACAAATTACGTAAATATCTCGCTTAGCTCTCGAGATATCGAATGTCAAAAATTATTATTTTTTTTCCTTTTCATGACGTTTTTCTTTTGCTTCAAACTACGTTTCAACTTGACCACAACCGCTAGAAAGAAACACCCTTTGTACTTATCCAGCGTGTAGTGACTTGTGACTCTGTCGAACTTTTTTCTGGTCCAGGTTTCATTTCAAACTAACCACCTCAATTTAGAGATTCAATAACTCAATGTGTCTCGTCAAGTTAGATAAGACTACATCGTCGATTTGGCTTATTCGAATTTTTTTCACGTCCAGGCAGCATTTCAGTCTAACCATATCAGCTGTGAGAAGTGTAATCGAGAATGTATTAAACCTTTCGTGTCGAGAATAATAATTTAGCTTTTATTCATTTCATAATTTATTGAAATGTTTAGTAATGCAGTTTTTACGCCAACCGTTGCGCCGCAATTTGATGATGAATTCTTATATAACTCAATGAGACGGATAGAAAGTAAAAAAATACACATCTCGCTTAGCTTTCGAGATATCGAAAGTCAAAAATTATTTATAGGTTCTTTTCTTTTGGACAACGATTGTCTTCTGCTTTCAGCTTGACCACAACCGCTTGAAAGAAGACAAAACTCCCATTGTATATGTCCAGCGTGTAGTACCTTGTGACTTTGGGATTTTTTTCTGGTCCAGGTTGCATTTAAAACTATCAAGCTCAATTTAATTTACAGATACATTATCCCAAGGAGAAAGCAATATTTTACACTTCACTTTTAATGTGTCTTGTCAAGTTAGATAAGAATTCTTCGTCTGGTTTAACGGGAAGTGTAGACAATACATATATAAAATCTTCAATTCTGATTTGTCTTGTGGTGTTACATACGAATACATCACCAAATTGCAACGCCACAGTTAAAAGATTTTTCATACAATTCACATGTTTCTGGTTGGACGAATACTGTTATAGTAGTAAACCGCCATGGAGTTTTGTTTCCTTGTGAAGAAAGTTTAAATATGTTCTTACGATCCACGATGGTTACTTCAACATTTCTGAGATAAAAAAATTTAACTCAAACGACAGAAATACTCTATTAGATGAGAAAGGGGGTGTAGAGAAATTGCTACAGAGGCGTGTGCTCTATCGAAATTAAATTAAACTATAAAGCGAGCTTGATGAGTGATCGGTAGCGCTCAAGCCTCGTACTTGAGAACACCTGTATTCAAATCCCCGTCCGGCAATCCATTTTTTGATTTTACATGGCTTCACAAGCAAAATACTCAGGATGTGACGCATACCTCTTGGACCCGGAGCTCAACATTAAATTTTTCCTCAATTAAAACCTTATATAAATTATCATCAGATTTACGATAACAATAAACATCAGTTTTGTATTATGAAGCTGAGTGGAGTGGTGCCAGATCAGGAAACATTGACGCTAAAGCTGCAATCATGACCGGAAACAAACCCTTCGATAAATCTGCACAGTTCGTAATAAAATTTGCTAAGTATTAAAAACAAATGCCAAATGCGTAATGTGTTGAATCGATTGTGGCGGAATTTTCACAGTACCAGACAGTTGTCTTCTCTGCTTTTCGTGATAATATTCATTGGCAGAATTCCTCACTTACCCCCAATTTATTCAAATCGTCAGATGTCCGTCTTATGTGGCGAATCTTACAAAAAATTTGTAAAAAGATTATTGGCTAATTGTAATGGTAGCATCAGGTACAGGCGGAGAGACAACTGTATGAAAGTTGGCACATGATGATAACTAAACCCCCATGCTTATTATAATTGATGTCTCTCGAACATACTTCAACGTTTTGTTTAGTTGCGAAAACTGTTTTGGCGATTTTGAAGATACCCTGATTTCTCATTATCCGAATGTCGAAACCGAGTTTTAAACTTCCGTGGACTATTAAAAGCGATATAGAAATTTCTATAAGATTATAGAAACAAATTTTACTTATTTTAATTAAACACTTTGTATGTTATGCCTCTAAGAAAACGTAAGGCTATTGGTCAAGTTCAGTCAAATGCTAAAAAACTGAAAGAACTGAGAAGTAAACAAACTCCCGAGGAGCGCAGTAGACGACTTGAAACGGGAAGGGAGATAGCTCGAGCTTCAAGAGCTGCAGAGACAGCTCAGCGCCGTGAAGCTCGACTTCAAGATCTGAGGGAGAGAGCTACTACGTCAAGACTTGCAGAAACCGAACAGCAACGGGAGAAACGTCTTACTTGTGGATGAAAGGCAGAGAGAATGACTGGGGCCGCTAGAAATGTTGGCTTGAAATTGGAAGCATTTCACTATGATCGGCATAAGGACTTTTCAAACCATACAAGTATTACCATCGGGAAAATTGACATAGTTTGCAATAACTGTCAAGCCAAAAAATTTAAATCCGAATCACCTGGTATGTGTTGCAAAAATGGAAAAGTCAAACTACCACGATTGGAATTACCACCACAACATCTTTCGTTTTACATGTTAGCCGATACTTCTGAGTCGAAGCATTTCCTTAAAAACATAAGAAAGTACAACTCGTGTTTCCAAATGACATCTTTTGTTGCGTCATCAATAATTGAACAACGTGGCTTTCCATCCACTTTTACTGTTCAAGGGCAGATTTACCACAAGGCTGGATCTTTATTGCCTCTGCCTGATCAAACTCCGAAATTTCTACAGCTGTATTTCGTCGGTGACGAACAACGGGAAGCTGATCTACGATGCAACTGCATACCAGGAGCAAGGAGTACGATTGTGTTCAATCTACAAAGTATGTTCCATGAATACAACCACCTTATTAAGACCTTTAAAACAGCATTGGAAAGTATGCCAACAGATGACTATAAGGTAGTCATTAGAGCAGATCTAAGACCGGAAGGGGAACACGAGCGACGGTTTAATGCACCTCGGACAGATGAAGTCGCGGTAGTTATATCAGGAGAAGAATTTCATCAACGCGATATTTTGATCCAAAGACGTCGAAATGAATTGCAGCGCATTTCTGAAACACATAGATCATACGATCCTCTACAATACCCAGTGATATTTCCTCGGGGTGAGGATGGATATCATTTTAACATAAAGCATGTCAACTCAGCAACAGGTGAAGCTACTAACAAATAGGTTTCGGCGATGGAGTTCTATTCATACAGGTTAATGATTGGAGAAACTGGACAGAACCACATATTAAATTGTAGACATTTATTCCATCAGTTCATTGTTGACATGTACGCGAAAATTGAAAGCGAACGACTTCTTTTTATTCGTTTAAATCAGAATAAACTGAGAGTTGAAGAGTATATCCACCTTAAGAATGCTGTGGCCAATGATGGTAATTTTGAAGATGTTGGAAGTTTGCTCATACTACCAGCGACCTTCACAGTTAGTCCCAGGCACATGCACGAATATACTCAGGATGCAATGACATACGTTAGAACTTATGGGAGACCAGATTTGTTCATAACTTTCACGTGCAATCCGGCTTGGACAGAGATAAAGGAAATGTTCACAAACGGTCAAGTGCCCAGTGACCGCCACGACTTAATTGCCAGAGTATTCAGGCAGAAACAATCAAAACTAATACACGTCATAACAAAGTGTCATGTGTTTGGAGCGACAAGATGCTGGATGTATACAATAGAATATGAAAAGCGCGGATTACCACACTCGCACAATTTAATATGGTGAGTCGATAAAATCCAGCCTTCACAAATTGATGACATTATATCTGCTGAACTCCCTAACCAAAAAGAAGATCCCAATCTTTTCGAAGTGATTACTAAAAATATGATCCACGGACTTTGTGGTAATCTAAACCCCAACTCGCCTTTTATGAAGGAGGGAAAGTGCAATAAAAGGTACTCAAGAAAACTGACCAAAGAAACACAAACTGGTGATGACGGTTATCCTAGATACAGAAGACGAGCACTGGAAGATGGAGGATTGACTACTAAATTAAAGATACGTGGCAACACAGAAACAGAGATTGACAACAGCTGGGTTGTGCCATTTTCACCCCTGCTGTCCAGAATGTTCCAGGCACATATTAACGTTGAATACTGCAACAGCATAAAATCATTAAAGTATGTTTGCAAGTATGTAAACAAAGGTAGTGATATGGCTGCTTTTGGATTAACTAACAGGAAAACAAACAATGAAGTTATGCAGTATCAATTGGGACGATACATCAGTAGCAACGAAGCAGTTTGGAGGATCTTAGGATTTCCTATTCATGACAGACATCCTACAGTTGTTCACTTGAATTTACATTTAGAAAATGGGCAGAGGGTTTACTTCACAAAGGAGAGCGCCGCTACAATAGCAAATAAACCACCGAACATGACTTTGACAGCATTCTTCAAACTATGCCAACATGATCCTTTTGCTAGGACTTTGCTCTATCCTGAGGTACCTAAATACTACACGTGGAATTCTTCAAGAAAAGTTTTCAGCAAACGAAATATAGGACTTCCCGTCCCTGGACATGATGCTGTTTCAAGTGACGCATTGGGTAGAGTGTATACAGCTCACCCCAAAAATGCCGAATGCTTTTTCCTCAGAATGCTTCTTCACACAGTGCGAGGACCCACTTCTTTCATAGCACTAAAAACTGTGAACGGTGAAGTGTGCCAAACATACAGAGAGGCTTGTCAGAAACTCGGTTTGCTTGAAGGAGACCAACACTGGGATAGTACATTGAGAGAAGCGGAATTAATCTCCTTTCCACACCAGATCAGAAACTTATTTGATATAATACTGACCACTTGTAGCCCATCAAATCCAATCAGTTTATGGGGGAAATTTAAAAAAGCAATGAGTAAAGATATACTTGCAAAAGTCAGAGAACAAAACCCAACATTTGATCTTAAATTCTGTCCAGAAATTTTCAATAATACATTGATAATTCTTGAGGACAAATGCATGACCATGACTAACAAGACATTGGTGATTTGGCCTACAAGCACCAATACGAGGACAATATAACATACTCAATGCAGACTATATGAGAGAGAAGAACTACAAAATAGACGAACTGCGTGAATACGTCGCATCGAGGCAACCACTTTTTAACAGTGATAAAAAAAAAGGACACGAAACTATAATGGATCAAATCATAGAACAACAGGGTGGGATAATTTTTCTGGGTGCCCCTTATTCTAGCCGAGATTAGGACACAGGGAGAAATTGCTCTTGCCATAGCTTCTTCGGGCTTTGCAGCTACTCTCCTGGAAGGAGGGAGAACAGCTCACTCTGCGCTGAAGTTGCCACTAGATCTCTCAAGACAAACAAATCCTATCTGCCATATAAGTATGAAAAGTGGTCAGGCGCAGGTGCTTAGAGAATGTAAACTGATAGTTTGGGATGAATGCACCATGGCCCGGAAGAAAGCTCTCGAGGCCATTAATGTTACTCTCAAAGATATAAGAGGAAATAAGAAACTTATGGGAGGAGCTATGGTGCTTCTCTGTGGAGATTTTCGGCAAACACTACCAGTAATTCCTAAATCAACACCGACTGATGAAATAAATTCCTGTCAAAAATATTCAGTTCTGTGGGAAAAAGTAACAACAATCTCTCTAAAAGAGAATATGAGAGTGCTATTAAGGGATGAAAATGCTCAGCTTTTCTCAAAGAGACTTTTGGAAATCGGTGACGGTAGACTACCAATTGAATCTTCTGGCAACATACGTTTTCCCACCGGTTTTTGTAACCTTTTATCCTCCATTTATGAACTAATAGGTGTAATATACCATAATGTTGCGCAAAATTTTAGTAATATAAACTGGTTGTGTGAAAGAGCCATTCTTGCTGCTAAAAATGAGAACGTTAACGAAGTAAACAACCGAATACTTGCTGCAATACCTGGCGCTGTTGCTGAATACAAATCTTATGATACTACCGTTGATGCTGATGAGGCAGTCAATTTCCCAACAGAATTTCTGAATTCCCTGGATCCAGCTTGATTGCCACCGCATCGTCTTATACTTAAAGTTGGATGCCCTATCATATTACTACGAAACCTCGACCCACCAAATCTGTGCAACGGAACAAGGCTGTGTGTGAAGAAAATGCTACCTAATGTGATACAGGCAGACATATTGACAGGAAAGGGAAAAGGCGAAACTGTTTTTATTCCACGGATACCATTTATTCCAAGCGATCTTCCATTCAGTTTTAAAAGACTACAACTGCCAGTAACACTTGCTTTTTCTATCACGATAAACAAGTTACAGGGACAATCTATTCGCTACTATGGAGTTGATTTAAGATCATCATGTTTTTCACATGGCCAACTTTATGTTGCATGTTTAAGGGTGGGTTCCCCCAAAAATTTGTTTATTTTGGCACCTGGAGGTGAAACTAAGAATGTTGTTTACACGCAAGTATTACAATAATAAGGACCATATTCAATCATTAAAATAAGAAGTACACTGCTTTAACGGTGCGTTCTTCACAATTAAAAACCATTGAATTTATTTATTTGTATTGGTGTTTAGGTTTACGCCCATACAGCCATTTCAAAAAATCCGAATTACAATATAGCCTACCATACGTCTTATGATGCTACGTGACGTGCCTCCAAAAGCAGGAAGTGAAAATCCGTCCATGAAATCAATATTTTTAGCACAGCTTTTCAGGCATCCAGAACGCAAGGAAAAGACTTAAGTTCGGACATGGAAGTATATCTCAACTTAGGATTCTCGCCGTGGAGGAATATCATTCATGAAATAATGAGTTTTAAAAACTGTAAAACCATCTCTAATCTGCAACTTGCCTCATCCAAACTTATACAATTTTATGTCGAATTTTTATTGAGTTTTGTTAATTTCTGTAAATTACGGAGGGAAAGTTGATAACGTTTAATACACATGTTTCAAATATGGCTTATCATTACTGAAAGGGTAAATCAACCTTAACCATACCGCGCAACGCCGGGTACTCTGCTAGTAATATAATAATAATAAATAATAATAGTAAAAATGGTGTGGTGTGTGATTGCTGTATTTATTAAACGCAGAATCTGACACAGCTTGGGAAATCTCAACTCAAATGAGTCAGTAGAATTTTTTGAGAATCGTGAATAACTTTTACAAAATTTGGTATACACTAGTCAAAGGGGTTTTGGAAATTTAAAAAAAGAATAACAATTTAATGGATGATGAAGGACAAATACTCCATGACTCCTGTCGCCTGATATCAAAATGTTACGGAACATGAGGGATGATTTTAATAAAAGACACCAGGATTACAGGTAAACAGGAAAAACGGCTGTTTATGAGTATTGGGTGGCGGAAGAATTGCATTGTTTAAGACTTCTTGATATAAAGTTTGATAGTAAACTCAACAGGGCACGACTCATAGCGAAGGTGGCAGGAAAAGGTTTCAAACTCATGCATTTAGTGGAGAGAGTGAGGAGACGATGTACCACAGAAGTAGTGAATTGGGTTACAAAAGTTTGGACAGACCTTTGCTTAAATAAGGTGTGTAATTTGGGAGTCACATTTTCGTTATTAAATAATGGAGTTGCAGGGCATGCAAAAGGGAGCAGATAGATTTGTTTGTGGACATATCGCAGGACCCAGTCAGCAACTTATATGATAAAGGAGCTGTATTGGGAGTCATTGGAAGAAGGGAGGAGGGTGAAAGGAGAGTGGAAACATGTTGGTGGAATAATTGAGAGAGATGCGAGGAAGGGAAACTATAATCATGAGCACAAGCCGGCACTCGATTTGAGTCAAAAGGAATTTGGCACATTTTCTTCTCTAGGTAAAGGCGTGAGATAATCGAATAAATTGTCCAGAGAGGCTTTGAATAATTTAAGAAAACGTTGAAGGGCTTTAAAATCTGTAAACGGTAAAAGTATATATAGGGGAGAGGGGTATATATATCCAAAGGATTTAGAACAGAAAAAATGATAAAAAGGTGACCAGGCGAATATCCACCAGAGAATGCGATCCATCGCAATTAAATCAATATTGTAACTCTTGTCTTCACATTCCTGAAGAATTCACAAGTCTGGTTTCACATACTTCAGACTTAAGGATCGGGCTGGTGCAGAGAGTTAGAGTCAGAACAGTGGGAGAAATATTGGTTGACGATCTCAGAATCACTAAGACCGATACTGGAAAGTCGGTTTAGGATACTTTTATGGCTTTTGTGGACCTAGAAAAATCCTATAGCTTCTCTACGAAGCCCAAACTCGCACCATTCGATATTAACAGTGCTAGGAATCGGTAAAAATCATACCTTTCCCACAGACTGACTACAACAAGATGAAAAATTTCAAGTAGTTTCGTCTAAACTGTCGCGGTAAAAGAATATAATTTTTAATAGAACCGGGTAGCTATAATAAAAGCAGGTAACGACGGCAGATATGCATTAGTAGAGAAGGGTGTGTGTAAGATTGTAATTTATCACTTTAATATTCAGTTCGTATGCAGGAATAAAGGGCGTATGTGGCAAAGTATTCAAGGATATGACATTGTATTGTTAGCAGAACACACCGAGGATAATGAGAAAAATTCTGAAGGAAGATTTCGAACTAAATATAAGCCATAGCAAGATGAAAGTGATGAAAAGTAGAAAAAAATGACAGCAGAAACCGATTAAATACAAAAATTGTATCAGATACAGTAAGACAGGTAAGTCAATTATATTTTTCAGAAAGAAAATTTTATCTGTTGGCCGAAACAATAGAAAAGCACCATCTTTTAAAATGAGAAATTCACTCAATTTCAAATATTTATCTAGGACTCAATTTTTTTCTTTAAACTTTATATTTGGAGTATACTGTATTTATGGTAGTGAAGCTTGGAGTTGTGGAACACCAGAAGGAAAGAATATCAAAACTTGTAAAGCGTGGTGCTATAGAGAAACGTTAAATATAAGTACGAACTGCAGTTTTTAGGAAAGGATGGGCGCAGTAGTAAGAGAGAAATAAGATGCGGGACTAGTTAATTTTAGGAGTTAGATGGAAGAAACAGTAGAGGAAGACGAACATTGGAATAAATAAAACAGATAATTTGGAGATGTATATTGTAGTTGGTAAGTTGAAACGATGAGGTTAACACAAGTTAGGAAGAGATGGAGCATTGCGCCAGACCACTAGATAGTCTGATGACATTCATACTAGACACGTCATTGTGACCTTTCGATTCAATCTCCTTTCTATGTGCGAGAAAATATTTTAGAGGATGAAAGAGATGCAATAGTTTCGTTTTTCTGCTTGCAAAAAAAAGTGTGTTCATATTACATCATCATCATCATCATTAGTTTTCTGCCGTGGGGCAGGTCTTCACTTGGCTGTTCTCCATGCTCTTCTATCTTCTGCCTTACTCTTTAGAACCATATAGTTGCCGTCTTCCTTGATGTTGTCTATAATTTTGTACCTCCTTCCTCTTATTCTCCTCCCACAGACAAGACCTTCCAAGGCGCCTTTTATCAGGCACTCCCTTCTCAACAAGTGTCCCATCCAGTTTTTCTTTCTCTCCTTTATAACTTGGAGAATTTTTCTGCTTTCACTGACCCTGTCCATCACTTCAACATTACTTATTTTATCCACCCAGCTAATCTTCTCCATCCTCCTCCACATCCACATCTCAAATGCTTCTAACCGCTTTTCATTATCTCGTCTCAGTGTCCATGTCTCCGATCCATAAAGAGCCACACTCCATACAAAACATTTACCTAGTCTTTTCCTAAGTGTTTTGTCTATTTTTCCAGTTAGTATCCTCCTTTTTCTATTAAATGCTTTCTTCGCTACGGTAATGTGAGATTTTATCTCCTGATGGCACCTCAAATCTTCGGTGATCATACTCCCAAGATATTTAAACGGACTTACTTGCCTGATATCAGCTCTTCCTAGCTTAATATTTATTATTTTCCTATTACAAGAGAACTAATAATTTTTGAGAGTTGAACCACAACATCAACTGAATAGTCGATTTCTTGTCTTTCGGAATTTGTTAATTTCTTTGAAAAATACTCAGTCTATAAAACTGTATTTCCAGCAATCGGTATAACATATTATTTCTCTGATATTATTTGTTCTTTTGGTTCTTTAATTTCGAACACCTCGGTACCCGAATGGAGGTGGTCACCTCACCGCTAGCTGCCTTATATACTGGGTGTGGGTTACAGTAATGAGGGCGGCTAGACACCCTTCTCGCCTAGTATTCATTTCTAAATATCGCATTGAAACATTCTTCTTACTGAGAGATATTGGTCATTGGGGAAAAAAAATATGCCTGAAATCAATTGTAAGCTTGTGATAACGTGTTCCTTCCATATACTATACCTATTTCTTCTCCAATATGCGTCCAGGAATAATCAGCAATAAACGACATACCTCGCAGTACCTTCAGATACCTGCTCTCTTCCTATGTCTCGCAACAAAACTCCTTTGTCCTATCAGATGCTGGCGTTTTCTTTTCTGTCTTTAGTAATTCAATCCTGTCTTGGCGTATATGAGTTGTAAGTAAAATAAAAGTGCCGTCTAGTGTGGTGACGAGAAGCCGACACAGGTACTCACCCATCTCTCAGTGGACCACGTCACTGTAACTGAGCAGCTGGTCACTATATAGACAGCCATCACGGAGAGCTGACAAGGAGGACAGGTGGGGGTATGGAGGCGCAGAGAGAGATAGCGCCTTATACGACTGGAAGCCAGATACTCAGGACTGCGAAAAGAAATAATACAGCAGCTTACACGTGATAGCGTCTCTCCTTTCCATGGGATCACAGCTGTTGGCGTTAACAGTAAGTATGAACACTCTCTCGTTCCCGTACACTGTGGAATGAGAACGGCGTCCCGTCTAGTTAGCACGTGAGACACAAATAAACATCACTATCACGGCTTACAAAGTTTGTTCTGCCTTCTCGTGGGTGTTGTGTCAGAGTCTTCTGCTGCCTTTTTTCTCTGTCTTGTTGTAATTTAACAAGATCTTTGGTGATTATACGTGATACCCGTTCCATAGATTTCCTACTAAATATAATTATTTCCTCAGTTAGGTAATAAAATCAATTTTCCCCTTATTCCTTCACTTCTTTTCTCTAGTAAGGTATACCCAACCATGCCTGTGAGAAATCTCGTCCCGCTATTTGTTGTTCAGTGGATGTCCATGATTCTAACTCATAATGTTGGTAACTTCTTTACTTTTTACGTCTGGTGTTCTTAAAATTTCTTTTAATATCTGATACATGTACTGAAATACGCTATCTGTATTTTGTGCAAATCCATAACTGCTTCTGCCTTTATCTTGTATGTTGCACGCAATAGACAGATAATTTTCGGTTTTCGAACAATCTCCTTTTTTTAATATGGCACCCAATCTAAATTTAATAAACGCTTTTTGACTTTATTTCACTATAACTTAAATAGTTCAGCGTTCAGGACATCACAGCACGGATTCTTTTTATTCTCCAGTTAATACCAATATTTTTTTTATTTAGTGTTATTGTCTGTACGTGTTTATATTGGCAGTGACGTCTGTTCCTGTAGAATTTTCCTGTTTATATGCTGAGAGGGCCGTGAAATATTGTACCAATCTCTCTCAGATATGGCACTGAGTTAATCAGTTTACACTGCTCTATATAACTCAAATCTCTCAGCACTCTGTTAACTCTACTGCTTACCATGATGGTCATATTCTAAATAGTTTGATCCATTTGAACGAAATAATTCAAATTTATAATATTCTTGGTATGACGGCACCGCGAGGACATGTTTCATTATATTGCAGGGTATTATGTTTGTTTATGGATGTTGTGGTGTACAACTGCTAATCACCAAACTGTGCGTCAAAGTCCTGGCTTAAACGTCTCCACAGTGCGTATCGAGTGAGAGCATACGTAATTATTGATGGTGGTTGGTATGGGGGCTCAAGACTTCACGGATGGTGGCTCCCTAAGGTACGTTTCGGAAGATTAGGACTGACTGCGCCAGCACTGTATTTCACCCTCTTATCCTTCAATCCATAACAGAACTACACACTATCACAACCATCCCCATATACAACACATAAGAAACACGCACTGGCGAGGGCAACTAGAAACCACTCCATTTCAACTCCGCAAGATAAATCCCATGAGGGGTATATCCTGCATCGTCTACATCTACATCTACATATATACTCTGCAATTCACAAAATTGTGGGTGGCAGAGGGTGCTCAGCACCAAAGCTAATTTCTTTGCTGTACATTCCAATCCCTAATGGTACGAGGGAAAAAAGAATTCATATAAGAATCAGTCCGGCACCTTATTTCTCTAATTTTATCTTTCCTGTCGTATCCGCCTTCGTTCCGTATTGGGCATAACATTACCAGAATTGAAATCTCTTTCGAGAGATTTTAAATAATTTCTTTAACGTTTTAGTCGCTTTGGTAAAGTTTCATTAAGTATTTTGAATTAAAAATTGTTGTATAATAAATTAACAGTTTTGGATTTTTTGTTTTAACTTACCTACTGTAAAACCTGCTGGATGTCCTCGAACATCCCATTGTGACCGCCGCATTTGTCTCGCTATCAAGAAAATTAAATGTTTATGGAGTACAGATATCTGTTTGGACATTAGTATATGATGCTTAATAAACTCATAGTCTTGCTACTGGTTGTAACAACTTTTATGACGCACTGATATCAGCTATGAAGCTAATGAGTTTCCTGCCGTAACATTTGATGCTTAATACGATTCTTGGGATGGAAACCACTCCGTGGCTTGATATCAGTAATGTGATACATATTACGTAATGTTGTGATTATAATTAACTAACTGTTAGAATGTCTTAGTTATTTACGATGCGGATATTTCGTAGGCTGTGTAGCCTGTAGCCACCTCCATGAGGGTTGGCTCCATTCTCTCACATTATAAGAATGTCTTAACTATAATCTTTTTTGATGGTGATTATCACCAGTTTATATTTTATTTATATCCTTCTTGTTTACTTTAGTTCGTGGTACTTAACCACGATTTCGTTAAGATAAACTGATGTATTTGGCTTGCATTTCTTCGTTTATCTTTAAATTACCTATGTCCATAACATCTGTATTACAAGGGAAACGAGCAGTCCTGGGTAACTTGTCGTCTCTTAGTAAATATCAAAATCCCAGTATATAAATAATAGTAAAACGTAATACTACTGACCCAAGATTTATAAACGAAACCAAAATTAGAGCATATAACGCGAAATTAACAGGCCCTGTTCTATTGATTCCCTGCAACCAACCATCATTGCTTTCCGAACAATATGAACGACGTTTCGCCTTGCTTCTTATTCATTTTTTCTCTGTCTACACAATTTACTTAACTGTCATCAGATATCGAAATCAGTTCCCATCATTCATTTTCCTGATATTTTTGAAAGTAATTACTACTAAATAAATGCGAACGTTTTCACGGCGGCAGCACTGTAGAAAACACTCTCGGGATTCTAGCCGATTTGACGCGGCTAGAATCCCGAGAGTGTTTTCTACAGTAATTACTACTAATTTTAGAGTTATTTCCGATGTTAACTATTGGATAAAAGAAGTAAGAGTCGAGACTAGCGCATGTGGTCGGTCGCTTGGCACAAGACACGTTTCCAGCTTAGGTAACTGATTCCGCTCCACAGGCCTCCAACGCCGTATCACGTTGCCAAGTCGGTAGGACAAGGTCATTTTACATTCCCCGTTTCACCGTAAAACATACCATCACATCGTCTCATGATAACATAACAGGAATTAAAAAGGTTCCATCTGAACAGAAACTAATATATCCAAAGACAAAATTAACATTGCCCACCTAGGGCCGAAAAATCTCTACCGAAATATGTGTAATTTACATTCTCCAATCATTGTTGGTGTTTTGATTCAGATTCTAATGGTGTTATATTTTACCTTGCTACCCCCAGTATGATGAATATATAGGTGTCAATGTTTGAAGAGTTTTATTAGCATGTCAATATGTTTCTAGCCGAGTAGAATTGAAACATGACGGCTTGACAGGT
Source organism: Vandiemenella viatica (assembly GCA_031002005.1). NCBI lineage: Eukaryota > Metazoa > Arthropoda > Insecta > Orthoptera > Morabidae > Vandiemenella > Vandiemenella viatica. Next base: position 17,771 of record JARYHS010002144.1, read on the forward strand.
ACAATGATAATACTTTTAGAATCTATTATAATTCTATTAGTAAAACTCACCTAAATCAGGATTCGGTTATTTTGCCACAAAATTGCTCCTCGCATCCCGCTGCCTGTTACCTTCTTACATCTTCTACAGTTCCTCTCTTGTTATCTACTGACAGTTTTTTGATTCTACCTTTAATGCCTCGTCAACTCCAAGGTTATTAGTGACGGGAAGGGAGTTGGCGCCAGGAATGGGAAGGAATTCGATGATAGCTATTTGAAGCAACCATCCTGGCATTCATCTGGAGTAATCTGGGAAAACCACGTAGAAATCCCAAATCTGGATGGCCAGACGGGGAATAGTACCGCGTCTTTCAGAACGCGACGCCGGTTATCACCTGACGGTCATCAGTTTTAATCTCCAGTTCCCCTTTCTTTCTGTCTCATTTATATTTCTGAAAAATCGTGGGGTATCCTCAATTAATTTTCTACTTTCTTCCTCGATATAACTTTCACAGTGAACCCACCTACTGCGCTCCTCACAAAACACGCCCAACCTCATTACTCCACCGCGGCATCCACACTTTCCACCCATAGCAGCTATTCAAGTTTCTAATTACAATTCATTACATTGATACGGCTCCAAACATCCATCTCAATGTGTTCTGCCCGATTAAGTTTATTATCGAATAAAATGCCAAGATATTTTAATCCTGAACCTTGAACAAGCGGTTTCGCCTGAGATTATAGCCAAATAGGACTTTTTTTACAAAAAAATCTATGTATCTAATAAGCTGAAGATCTTTATAATTGCCCTCATTATCGATTGACTTATCCAACTGCACAGGGTATAAGACAAAAAAGGGAAAATATTTAAAGTATCGAAAGGCCCTATTGCGACCAACCAAATGTTATATTTTGACCTTAGCGAAAGGGTCAACGTTTTCAGGGTTTACTCAAATTGCATGCGATAAGAGCCAGGTAGAGAGAGTGCCGTTAGGAACAAGGCAGCACACGTGACTGAAAAATGATGGCTAGCAAGCCCAATACACTCTACATTATTTGGACCGAGCTTATACTCGAAGATGGATGGATCAGCAAGGTTCAAATCTGTGGCCACCATGATCACCTGAATTAAACTACCTCCCTTTTTTTAAAATCTAGGATCTCTCAAAGATATTATTTTTAAAACCCCATTATCATCAATGAAGGAGCTGTGAACGCGCATTATATCTGCCCCTGAATAAATTAATGTTACACATTCACGCAAGATTAAGTTATCATTTATTTCTAAGTCCAGGCCGCGTATCAAAGCGAAGGCAACCAGTTTTAACATTAAACTGAATTTTAAATTAAAAATTATTAATTAATGTGATTAATCTCTAATTTAAATGGCATGAAATGAACCGAATGCAGGCATTGAACTGAAAAAATGAACAGGATATGACCAAAACTTGAAATCACTAAAACTAAGGTAAAAATTTTGTATCTGTTGTGCCGCGACAGGGCCTTTTGGGAGTTGAAACGTAATCTAGCTTTTACCAAAAACCTTGTACATAATCTCCAGAGTCCTTGCAAGTGCTAACACCTCATGAGTTTTTTGAACAAATTATAATATCTTGTAAACCGATCGCAACCAAAATTGAAACTGTAAAAATTAATACACTAACTGCAACTGTATCAAACACTACCCTGTTTCACGACTCCTGTTTCAACTTCCGCACTTTTTCATACTGAACAGCATACTCTAACGCTTTAGGGCCCGCCTATTTAATTTCCCTTTGCCTAGACGCAAACATGTTTTTTTTTCGTATTTAATATCATTTTATGTCACAATCCGTCATATGCCTTGAAGAGTCCCCATACTGTATTATCAAATAACCTTCCACTATCCATTTTATCAATGTTGAAACTTTTAGGGGGCAAAAGTAGGTGGGTACAGGAAATGGGTAAAAATGGGTGTGTAGGGAAATTGCCACCGGAGCGTGCGCTCAATAGCAATATTAAATTAAATCCTAAATATCTTGCAATTAGCCTACTTACTGAGTTTCGTACGAATATCCTTGCCCAAAGACATGCTGCTGATTTAAGATTTACTTTCTTTCGTCAGAGACATTTCTGTTGTGGTTTCATATAAAGCACTTCATCAGCTTACCTAACACTGATTTCAAAATAATCGGTCCTATTCAACCATGTTTGTCTCCCTTCCCTTATCCACTGGTACAGTAAGACGGGGGTAAAAACTGTGAGGTTTTCAAACATTATATTGCCGCCCCCATTATCACCACTCCGAGTGTCGCTACCGAATTGTCGTCACGCGGGAGTATATTATGGTTAATAAATAATAATAATGATAAAATGGTCGCCACAATATAAATTGACGCCCTTCAAACACAGTTTTGTCACTCCCCTGAAGTTGCCGCCCGAGGCTAGTGCCCTATTTTGTCACCCCCACCTCCTCCCCTGCACCGGCACTGATTTATTCTTAAATATCTTCCATAAATGTCTCGAAACATTCTTTCCTGTCAGATTCCCAGCACAGAAATTCCAAGTAACATCGTGAATGCATCTTAACTGTCCTGTTTCCTGCTTTTATTGCTTGTTTTTTTTGTTTGAATGATATCCCTACTACCCTGTTGTTTTCTAAAATTATAGTGTTCTCTCCATAATCCCCAAATTAGCCCTCTCACATTATTATAATATATTTTGTTTATTATTTCTTTTTCCCTAATAACCATCCCTTTGAATTACTTGCACTTCTGCTCCACTTTATTTTCACGTCGTGAACTGCACCCTGAAATACTGTACATGTTCAACACGGAAAATCCGTTAGTTTTCTAATCATACACTCCTATATCCAGTGAACATTTCTTCTGTTATCTGAGGCATCACCTGGATATCATTTGCCTTTACTAGGAAGTTACCTGAAAGGTTCGTCCCTAATGCTCTGCTCCATTAGTTGTTAAATCCTTCTTCTGTCACCAAGACGTTTGCTGCTCTGTTGCTCTTTGTCTTTTCACAGTCCACACTAGATAAATCCCAATCCCACCTTTGAGCTCAGAATATGAATTCATTTTCTCCCCAAGGGCCTAAATTGTCTGCCCAGCCCTGCAGCTGTTGGGATTTGGTCCTGTGAGTGACGGCTGTGATAGCTGATCAGAGAGCATGTTGCTGCCTTCATGTCAGATGGGTTTATTTCATAGAATTCCTCCAACCGGACTTCCCGACTTTGCTAAAATGTTTTACCTGTTTTAACACCTGGACATAAGCAACTGTAACAGACCTCAGACACAGATTACTTTTAATTACAATCCTTTATATTCTGTGTCCGAGAGACAGATATGCAATGATTAATTGTAAATTTTTAATGAATGAGTATTGTTTTGATGTATAATATGTTTATAATAAGCTGTAATTCGATTACAAGCAGTAAATTATCTAAAATACTAATTAAAGGATGTAGTTAAGAATGTTGTACAAACAATAATGTTAAAAGTGTGATTTTCGATTGTTTGAAAAGGTTTATCAGTTTGATGTACAAATGCTTGTAACAGTTTTTGTTTTAATTTAAAGTGGTTCTTCATAATTTTAAGTGACATTGCACATGTTTTAATTGTTTTTGTACGATTTCTATTGTGAGAACGAAGGCTTTCACGGCGTATCGATGAAATATAGTCTTCGCGGGTTTTCCGCCGTATATTGCTGAAGAGAGACAACAACTAGCTTTCCGCGGCTGGATCTGCCGCCATCTTCAGACTGAAGATGGCGGCAGAGCCAGCCGCCGAAAGCTCGTTGTTGTCTGTCTTCAACAACATACGGCGGAAAACCCGCGAAGACTATATTTCACGATTTCTATTGTTGGAGCGACGGTCAGCACTCCACAGAATACTCTGATGTTCTCTCTAAAATTCTGTTCCACCTATTTAAGCTCCAGAGGTTGCGAGCAGGCGAGATAGATGGGAGCGGTGGTAATGACACTAATGAAATTGACAGCGCACTCGAGCACTGCCCAGCCAGGAATGTTCCCGCTTGCCGTCAGCACCTCAGAGTGCATTCCCCTTCCTAACTGTAGCTCAACCGAAGTAGCCCGGGAGGCACAAGCTGAGAGCAATTGACTAGTGGTGTAGCCACCTGCTGAAAACCTGCAACACTCCCCTTCACCTCCCATTTATACTCCGCCTATATACTCCGAAAGAAAATCTAACTTTCTTCTATCACTGTATGAAATTCAGCTAGTAAAACCCTGTACTTAAGGCTACATATACTTGTATCACTGGAGCTTACGTAATCACCAGCTTCTCGTCACTCTCGGCTTGGTTGCTTTTGAAATGATTTGCTCCATATAATGTACCTTCTCGATTGTACCCAAACCAATAAATGACGCACTAAGCATTAGATATACCAACTGCTAGAAGCACCTAGTGCAGTGTTTCAGCCAGAGTATGAACAGAAGCAGCGAACCCTCTTACTGCAATGCGTAACTCTCCGCAGTGGGGTTAAATGACTGCAGAGTGCATCTTGATTGCTAGCCTTTGTATTTAGCTGCAACATCTGTTTCAAACACAGATGATAAGTTCTAACAGGGAAGTTCCATCCACGAAACTGACCGACGAATGAGAAGATAATCATGGGCGCCGGGAGGGGGGTGCAAGGGGGTGCACTTGCACCCCCCTGCCATGAAAGAAAATTCACAGAGAAAGGATAAAAAATAAAAAATTTATTATTAAATTCACTGTTTGAATAATAACTTAAGGTTCCTAGATTGTTGTCCAAATTTGTTCAACACCTTGTCAATAAGTTCAGTGTCTTTAGTTAATAAATATTAAGTTTTATATATAATGTATTAAAAAAAACAGATGCTCCTCTCTTAAAGTAATCCTGCCGGCGTCCATGAAGATAACATATTTCATATCATGCATGTAAAGAGCAGCAACAATCGATACATTCTAATACCTACACAAAAATAGAAAATTACAAACTGCCACTTACGCTATTGACAAATAATTGTCATCGAGACCTCAGCACTTGCTAGCTGGTCGAGAAACCTTGCAAAAATGGTCACATATATATTGGGTATGTAAACAGTGTGATTCAACTTCGAGTTTCAACAATAAATCAAGTTTAAAGCAGTAAGGTGCTGCTGAGTATGTGATTACCGTCCCCCCCTGCAGTCGACGATTCCTTCAGTGTTTATTACTTTTAATTAAAGAAATTACGTACAGTACAGAGTCGGTCATCACTTAGGTAAAATATTTTCGGCGAATGCTCATAATTATACACTCTAATTATGTTAACTGCCTCATACTGTGCACATGGCAAGGGGCTTTTATTTCGTGACGACCGTGCTTTCTCCCCGAGCGTGGTGGGTACCCGCAAGTCTCTGCCCTCCCATTCTGGAGGACGCTCGTTCGAATCCCAATCTGACAATCCAGATTTGGCTTTTGTACGGTTTAACCAAATAACCAAATATCTCTAGGCAAATGATGGGATGTTTCCCACAGAAGGCCTCGGCAGAATTCCTTCCCATTCCTTGCCACAGTCCTTTCCTATGTCTAATGTCCTCGACGTCAACGGAGTTCGGTACGGGTGTGATTGGTCTCTTAGTGCCTACTAATAAATTTTAAGTATGGTAAAGATGAAGGTTAATGGATTCCTTTGCGGGTCTCCATTTTAAACCCTTGTGTCAGGTCAGGAATTTTTAAGATATGCAAATCAAACTGTAGTTCCAGTCACGATAGAGACATAATACATGGCAAATAGAAACTCTGTCACAAGACCACACCAATTTAAATTGTCAATTACAGACAATAAAAGTAAATGGTAATTAATATCGATTCGGTAGAGTCTCCTCCAACCTTAATAATCTTGTACTAATCTAAGACTTCCTGAAGGGCAGAACACAGTGTGTAGTTCTCGACGGTGAGCGTTCATCACTTACTGAAGTGAGGTCCGGGGTTTCCCAGGGAAGAGTGATAGGGCCTCTGTTGTTTCTCATATTTGTGCGACATAATAAGGGGGATGAAAAGATTATTTGTTGATGATGCTATTATTTATCGTGAAATCACAAACCAGGACAACTGCGCTTTGTTACAAGACGATATTATGAAAATAATTGTGTGGTGTAAAGATTGGCAGTTGAAGTTAAATGCTAAACAGTGCCAAGTCATGCATGTAAGTCAAAAGGTGACACAATTTAGCTCTGAATATGCAATTAATGGTACTGTCCTTAGTACGGTAGATTCCGCTAAATACCTAGGGGCAACAATTCATAATTATTTGTCGTGGAATGAGCATATCGAGAATGTAATTGGGAAAGCAAATAGTATGCTTCGATTGCTAGGTCGTAATTTAAAACAATGCACTCCGGAAGTTAAATCGAATGCAAACAAGTTACTAGTGCGGCCTCACTTAGAATATTGTTGCTCAGTATAGGGTCCCCATCAAAAGGGATTAATAGAAGCATCAGAGATGGTCCAAAGAAGAGCCGCCCGATTCATGACAGGTATATATAGTTGGAGGGAAAGCGTAAGTGCGATGTTGAATGAGTTAGGTTGGGAAGACCTGGAAAAACTGAAGGCGTTGCTCTCGACAGAAGCTAATTGAAAAATTCTGGACTGACATATTTCGGAACGACAGTAAACAAATATTGCTACCAGCAACATTCATATCTCGGAATGACCGCGAAAATAAGATAAGAGAAATCAGGGCCAGAACCGATTCATTTCTGTACTCATTTTTTCCAAGAGCGATTAGGGAGTGGAATAGAAAGGGTTTACATGGCGAGTAAACATAAAATCTTTCGATAAAGCACTCCAGCCATCCTGATCTGGGTTTTCCATGGTTTCCCTAGATCGCTCCAGGCGAATGCTGGGATGGTTCCTCACAATAGCCCATGGGCGCCTCCTGCCATATCCCGTATATCCCTTCCAAAACATTACCTTTCCAGATAGGTGTAATGCACCCTCTGCCAAACACTTTTAGTGAATCGCGGAGTAATAGTAATAGTATGCTAGAGGTTTGCTTGGAAACTGTTATTCATCAGTTCGTAATGTTTCTCTACTTATATTATTCTGCTGTTACATGCAACAATTTAAAATGACGGCAATAAGACCTTGCATCCAAATCTATACCCTGAAACTCACAAAATTGTGTATGGTGGAAGAGGGTGCTTTGCACCAAAACTAATCTCCCTGCTTTGTAACCACAGAAGGAACAAGGGAAAAAAGAATTCATGTAAGTATCTGTACCTCATTCCTCTAATCATGCCTTTACTGTCAAAATGAATAGGTGGATGAAGTATTACATGGCACAAGTAAATCAATGTCGATGTTCACATGTTTGTTTTGTAAATATATTCAACTGGAACATACGTCGCCTGTTTGCGAGAAAATCTCATTCCAATCTATATATAAATTCGGTACCGCTTTTGTGGCAAGCAGTCACAAATTGAACAGCTTTTCTCTTAATTTTCTCTCTACCATCAGTTGGTTCCTTGCTATACAGTTCCCAAACAGCACATCATCTCCAAACGTCGATGCACGAGAATTTTGTGCGCTACCTTCTTGGTATATGAATTACAATTCAATATTCGACAAATGAAGCACAATACAGAATTAGATCTACCTTCAACCAACGTTAAGTGCAGGTCCCAATTTCATGTTGTTTGTACTGTTATGTCCTAATAGTTCAGGCAACCAACCATATCGATAACTGAACTGTTTAATTTGTACTCCTAAACAAATTGTTACTTTCTGTTATGTACAATGTCTTTAATTATTTTCAAATTGATTGCGCCATGCCGAAATTACATCCAGATGATGTTGAATTTCTTATTTGCCTGTAGAAGAATGCACATTCCCCCAAATACTTTCCAACTGCTATCAATGTTGTCTGCAAGATCTCTACTCACATATACTCCAGTTTAGCCACACAGCTGCCTATAATAATCGCATCTAAACATTAAGAAAAAGATGATTTATTGGTACTGTCCCTGTCTTCCTTCGTCACAGAAATCCCTGATGCTGCAAAACTACTTTATTGTTCTCACAAGTCCACAAAGACACTATTTTGCTTAAAATCATGGAGGAAGGAATATATGGAGACGATGCAAGGGACCTTCACCACGCACTGGAGTGAAATCGGGTACAGAGAAGTGGGGTGGGGAGGCCGCCATATTGCCTGGCCGGAGAAACACGGTGAATTGGCTCAAAAACATCATGATTCAACATTAAGATTCTTATAACTGCACAAAGCATTAAACATGTCATACAATGGGAGAAACCTGTTGGCAAAGCAGGGTCATTTACAAAGAAAAGACTGCAACCACTACAGAAAGTGTGGGAACCTAACACAAAAAGTCAAAAAAAAAACTTTGTCCAGTAAAAAAAAAAAAGAGAAAACTAGAGAAACTTAACCTTCACCAAAAAAAAAAAAAAAAAAAAAAAAAAAAAACGAGAAGCAATGTTGAACCAGAGTCCCAAACCGGTTTCTATTAAAATAGAGCTGTTTATGATCAGCACCTAATTTACCAAATTCTCACTGACGATGAACTATTTCTGAGATTAAATAAATTAATAAACAGTAGCTAACAAAAGGTGTTTTCAATTACAAATATTTAAAGCAAAAGCAGGGTAAGACTCTGAACATGGCGAATTCTTCTGAATGTTGAGACCAGGCAGGTATGTGCTACTAACAGTATGTCTGTTTGACAGTTCCCACTACCAGAGTTCAGGTAGTATGGTGGTCACAGCAATTCCTCTGTAGTCCAATTGTGAAGAAGTTCCTAAGAATATTGTGATCCTATACACAAGTTTTAATATAAATCATTTGAATATGATATCAGCCATGCTCTCTATTTTGGACAGATAATTGTAGTGAATGTGATACAAGTGTTTAGACAATGGAGGCCACTGAGCTGGGATATAGCACTAATTATGCAATACAGAAACAATCCCCATTTTACTTTCAAACTGTTACCAGCTTTCGATTTTTTATTTCAGGAGGTGTGAATATCTCAGAATGACAGAAATTGGATATATATGTCTGTGCATCTTACTAGAGTACAAGTTAACTTCAGGTAATGGAAACAAGTCATTGGTTAAAAAGTATGATATGATACTAACATTAACATGAATGAATGAATTAAACCACAAATTATGTAAAAACAGAGTAACTAACTTAATTTTAGTTCTTTCAGAAGTAGCTTGAAAATGAATATTATTATTAATATGCAATAAGAAGCAATGTGAGGCTAAAGATAGAGAGCGATATTTGATTTTTTACAGAAAATTGCACAGGTTGAGTGAACTGTAAAACCACCCACAGAAGGGTTGCATATACCTTCTAACATCCCCCCCCCCCTCCCACGTCTCCGAAGACAGCGGCTTTAAAAAAATAAATGGCAGAAATGTTTAAGATATCCACACCTTCCAATTCATCAGAACTACATACATAAAACTCCAAACAGGTTAAAATATAGGTATTGAACATGGAAGTTTGGTCAAGTGCATGTCCAAAATCACTTCAACATAAACGAAGCATGGTGCACTAAGTAGAACAATTCCAACACTGACAAGCAAGTACTAATCCAAGACCCCGCATAACAGCCTCCTGGATTCAACCTCCCAGGAAAATCTGAATGTCACTGAACTGAGTAAGAACAGACCACGAAGATGCAGCTACTAGCAGTGGCGTAGCTAGGTCAACAAGGACCCCGGTGCAAAAAATTCATTTTGGCGCTCAGGCCAGACGGGCGACCTTTTTTTTTTGCTTTGTGTGCTGGTAGGGGCCCCCTGAACTGAGGATGGGGGCCCTTGAATTGTTCTTTAGGGGCCCCTGAGCAGCGGTTGGGGCCCTCCCTGAGCAGCGAGGGCCCTTAGTGAGGGGCTCCTGTGTTCTCAGGGGCCCCTTAGACGACGGTAGAGCTAAAAAAAAAGGTCGCCAGTTTGCCGTGAAGGCTCGTGGGCCCTCTAAACTGCGCTTGATGGCCCCTAGAGGTGCGCTTAGGGGCCCCTTGAGGTATGCTTGGGGGCCCCCTGAGCGTGAGGGCCCCGGTGCACTGCACCGCCTAGCCCCATAGTAGCTACGCCCCTGGCTACTAGATGTACAAGTGGAGAAAGATAGAGAATCTTTCTTGTGACTGCAGTAAACATCAGAAAACTATTCACTACATTACTGTGGAATGCCCTCTCAGGAGATTCAGTGGTACAATGCATCAGATTCACAAAGCAACCCCAGGGGCAATCGAATAGCTGCAATCACTGGAGTTCAGTCTGTAGAAACATCCATGTTTGGTTCTATCTATTGTGATTCAATCTAGTTACCATCTTTGTATACTTATGTCATATGAAATAAATAATCAAATAAAAGTTATCATGCACAGCTGGTAGTGTAGCTGGCTACATATTCAGTAGAGAATAGTGTGGACTCAACAGAATGGCTGCCAAGGTATGTACATATCTCTGTCCCTTGAGAACTGAGAGGAAACTCAACAAGGGATGAAAAACAATAAGAAAATCATACAGGTGAGAGTAACTTCATTATTGTACTAATATCATTAAAGTAAATATAGAACTTTATGCATGCTGTATAAAATGACAGTCAATGGTCTATCAAGAGCAAATTCCATCTTTGATGTGAATGGAAATATCCTCTGCAGGTCAATCTGACATAATCTTGACAAGTGGGTGGCAAGAAGTTTTTATTAATAACTTAGTCATCAGATAACATGTTTTCATAATGCCTATGTAAACACAATGTTCTGTTAAATAGTACACAGTATTGCAAAGAGAAAAAAATTTTAATTACAAAGAAAAGAGTAGAAGTTAATATTATCTACTAACCAGTCAGAGACTGATCAGAATAGTCAATTTGACCTCAGAACTGTTGATTCTTATCAGATGTAGATTGCCAAGACATACTCATGTCTCAAAGCCCCAACACCAACAGTAATGCAAGCCGACACTGAGGCTGCAAGTGGTGAAACATATTGTCAGCTTTATGAAATGGAATCGATCAATAAATCTCACAGCCTGGTCTATGATTATGTGTCAATTTCAGTAAGAAATAGCACATTACTTGTTACAATTCACCTGCATAACAGAAAAGGACTTCTATATTGTATACCTGTATACATTACAACAAAAATATTTCAGAAATGATTTTTTTTTTTTTTTTTTTTTTTTTTTTTTTTTTTGCCGTATCTAGTTCTGTTATTAATAGAAAATAACTAGAGATCAGAAATTTTGCACGACCTGCACAAATATGTTGTTTGGATCAAAACATAAGTCAGTGCTTTGAAACATATGCATAATACTTCACTGAAAAACACACCCCTACCTAATTAAACACATGTTAATAATTTATCAACAGACTTGTGCAGGAAAATTCTGTTCAAAGCATGTGGATACTAACAAATTCCAAATCTATAACTGTAGCTTAGACTGCCAGTTATATACAAAAGACATGTTTTAATCACTCACATTCTGTTGACTAGTAAATATAAAATACACTTTAAGAACTTCATATTTAACTAAGAATGAAAAGAAAGATACTCAACAAAACAGCTTCCAGCCAACTACAAATACGTGTTCCTCAGAAGCTTAACAACATTTTCAGATAATAGAATTTGAGTAGTAATTGCTGGAAGAAGGACATCGTTCGCCGATCGATTACAGTCAAACACTAACAAGTATCGTTTACTTAATGTAAATTCATTTGCTCATATTTTTTCAGACGATCAAACGCAACGTATTTAAAGGTATCGTGAATAGCATGTGGTCAATCCATGATCAAAATGTGTTAATTGACAATTCTTTATAAACCAAAGTGAAAAGCAGGAGAGTGAAAGTCTGTCCTGCTGTTAAGCGTGTACTGTGGCTCCGTAAGCTGTAAACCAACCTCTTTCAAAATATAAACAGCATTTATTGGCTCCATATCACCTCCTTATGTCGTCTTGAGAAGGAAAAACACAATATAACTCCACAGCAAAATAACAAGCTCCACGAGAACAGCTGATAGGTTCAGCTGCAGAGATACCTAATGTCCTATAAAAATTTCACTCTCATTTTCTGCTGCTGGAAAACTTGTATTATTTCGGTCTAAAATCTAAATTCCCTACTTACGTCGACACGTAAAATTTACGAATAGTCCAGCAATTTTTTTTAAGTAATCCATGGCAATGGAAACATCATTACATATGTAGATTTGTTAAAATCCAAGATATACGTTATATCTCAATATGTTTATCCAATATCTTTATATTTCGCTTTTCATAGTAATAAGAAACACGTTTACAAAAAAAATATTTTAATTGATATATACCTTAACTCCAAGTGACTACTTTAAAGTTCCTGAATTAGTACATTCAATTTTTTTTTTTTTTTTTTTTGATTGATTTCAGATGAGATGAACTGAATCTATATGCGAGGGTCAGCTTGCTGCATTGGCAATTACAATACACCATCAAATTATTTTTATTATTATGAAGACTATCTGATATACTATGAGTGGTAAATTCCTACACTTATCTACTTTTGCCGATATTGCAATTAAATTAAATTAAAACGTATGAAACAATAACTGACTGCAGTAAAAGTAGGAATGAAGAGATAAATTCTGAAAATGTAAAGCCAGTAGTAAGGGTGTTAATGGTAAACTGTAGAAGTATAATGAACAAAGTAATCGAATTTGCAAACTTAATAGAGATGCTCGAGCCACAAGTAATAATTGGGGTAGAGAGGTGGTTAAAAGAAGAAGTACTAGACAGTGAGGTTTTTCCTGATGGTTACAGAGTGTACCGCAGAGATAGAGGAGCAATTGGTGGAGGAGTCTTCATAATAGTTAGCAAAAACTACCACAGTTCACTGGCGTTCATAGATCAAGACCATGAGTTACTTGGGGTAGATTTCTGGGGTAATAAAAAAGAAAAAATCAGAGTGTTGGCTGTTTACCGCACTGGAAGAATGACAGAAGAGGATGAGGCTCTTGCGGAAAAATTAAATTCATACTCAGATTTCAGAGGTGAGAATAGAATAATAATCATCGGGGATTTAAATTTACCAGGTGTAAACTGGGAAGGGAATAAGATAAATACCACAAGGGAACACAGATTTACAAATATCTTAATAAGGGAAGGATGATTTACACAAGTGGTTGAGCAAAACACTAGGGTGTAGCGGTGTATTTCTCGCTACGGGTTTGTCATGGATGGCTGAGTAGGCTAAGTGGCCGTGCGGTAACTTACTTGTCAGGATGTGTTACACGATGACACAGCTCTGGCGTTCTTCCCGTCTCGCTACCTAGCTGCTTGAGAAGTAAATAATGTTGAGGTGATTATTACTGAAACATTCTATTGGTACACCTCTTGGTTTATTGACACCTTATTTCCATACGATACATCTTGGCTGGCTTCCCTACAACAGAACTCCATAGCTTGCTACTGATCCAAACGGATGAATGCCCCGGCTATCATGATATGATGACTATTAACGACTTGCTCGGCGGTGGCGCGCAGCGGTAGATACTCCAACTGACATAGTGACAGTCGGTCACTGTCCTAATGCTGTCTGACCAACATAGTGTCTGACTAGACTGATCAACCCGACGGACAGGCTGCCAAGAGTGACCTGACCTGGACTAACCTGACGGTCTAGCCCCGACTGACCCCTTACGACCCCTGGGCGTGTCCATATATCGCGACACCCAGAGTGACGTCGGCGTGACCGCTTTCCTAACCTACGGCTAGGTAGTCAACTTCCATCGTGTTCTCGAAACATCTCGATGGCTGGTCACGTATTGCTCCCATTTACTGGGTCAGCTGTTTGCGTTAGCTACTTGAGCCTCCGCTTGCGACCTCTTTGCTGTGTTGCGGCTGATTGTTTTGCACAACCACTGACGCTACCGAAACCTACTTTTCTCGGCCGTTGTCCGCTACGCCGACCGCCTGACAGCTTATCGCCGTACTTTACTTCTCTACCAATTCAAATATTATAATTACAATTTTGCCTATTACAAGGGGACAAAATATTTTGGATATGTTTCTCATTAAGCCCAATGAAAACCTTTTGAGGTATCAAGTAACTAAAGGAATAAGTGATCATGAAGCAGTTCTGATGGATATTAGAGGATTCAGTAAACCAGCAGCCAAAATTGAAGGGGGAAATAGGTACAATTATAAAAAGGCACAGGTTTCAAATTTGAAGAGGTATTTCAGAGAACAATTCAGCAAATGGAAGGAAGGTTCAGGTACAGCAGAGTCAAGGTGGGAAGAGTTCAAGGAGATAATAAGAAAGGGAGAAAAAAAATTGATTCCAAAGCAGAAAATAAAGAGAAGTAGAGAACCTATGTACCATAATAGGGAAGTGAGGAGGTTAAAGAGGTTGGTAAGAAAAGAACATAACAGAGTTAAGAGACAGCAGGGTAGTAGGGAATATTTAAAACAACTAAACAAGGACTTAATAACAGCAAAGAAAATAGTTAAAGATTGGTTTATGAAGAGTGCAGGAGGACCATTGACTGAAGCATCTAGAAATTTCTATGGCTATATCAGGAAACTGAGGGGAAGGGAGGGTGTAGGGACACTTATAGGTAAGGATGGAGAAGAAGTTACTGACGATTTGAAAAAGGCAGAGATTTTAAGTAACTGGTTCAGTTAAAGCATTAGGGACAATGAATCAGAAACAGGAGGGTCTAATTCGGAGAACTAGCTTAACAACACAATTAGAAATGACGATAGTAAAAAATTTGATATCCATCCTTAGGAAATCATGAAGGAAATAAGAAAACTGAAAAAAATAAAGGGGCTGGTGAAGATAATATTACTACAGATATCTTAAAGATAGCCAGGTGTGACATTGTACCTTATCTTGAAGTATTATTTAAATTGAGTCTGGATACTTGCTGCTTACCACAGGACTGGAAAAGTGCAATAGTAGTACCGGTACATATAGGAGGGATGAGAAATAGACTTGAGAATTACAGGCCAATCAGTTTGACATCAGTGGTAGGTATATTAATGGAAAGATTGATATGCAACCATATCAGAAATATATGTGAGGAATGTAAGTGGTTTCCAAGCAGGCAACATGAGTTCAGGCAAGGATATTCATGCGAATCTCAGTTGGTGGGGTATATGCAAGATATTTCAGATGAAATGGACAAGGGAGGCCAAATTGATAGTGTAGCACTAGATCTGTCTAAGGCGTTTGACAGAGTAAGCCATAAAATGGTAGTAAATTAGGTAAAAACCATTGGAGCGGATAAGAAAGTCATTTGCTGGGTAGAAGAATTTTTAAAATGTAGAAAACAGAAAGTTAGGGTAGGAAATGTAGTATCAAAAGAAGTGGAAGTAAAAACGGGTGTGCCACAGGGTAGCGTATTGGGACCATTGCTATTCATTATTCTAAAGAATAATTGTGTTGATTGTTTACTATCTGAAATTAGATTGTTTGCAGATGACATAATGCTGTATAAAAGAATCAAAATGATATAGGATTGTAAACAGTTGCAGGGTGATCTGGACAGGATATCTAATTGGGTTGGTAAACATGGAATGAAGATAAATGCTAAGAAGAGTCAGCTTATTAGACACACAAATAAAAAACAAAAGGTTAATTATAAATATAAGGTGGGGAAAGAATTGCTTGCTGAAGACTTGAAATGTAAATATCTTGGAATTACTTTTGATAACAAATTTAACTAGGCAGGACACATAGGACTGGTGGTAGGAAAAGGTTTCAAAGTTCTGCACTTGTTGGAGAGAGTGATGAGGGGATGTACGAGAGAAGTCAAGGAATTGGGTTACCAAACGTTGGTCAGACCATTGCTCGAATATGGTAGTGTAGTATGGGACCCTCATTTTACGTATCAAATACAGGAGTTGGAGAGGGTGCAAAAAGTGCTGCTAGATTTGTTTCTGGAAATTATCGCAATAATGAGTCTAATCTGCATGGTAAAGACTAATTATTCAAAATAATATTTTGGTTGGCAGGGTTCCTATTTTTAACAGTATGGAAATTTACTGCTGTGGTTTTATCATAATTTATTTTTTAATGGTTGTTTTCGGACCATGCCGATAGCTGTTTGTGTTTTATTAATATCTTGCTGAAGAACATATTCAGTTCCACCTTTAATTGGAAGTGTTTTGTCATCTGCGAAGAGAGTATTATTACGTGATTAATGTCATTGATATACAAAAGAAACAGGAGGGTTTCAAGAACCGAACCTTGTGGAATACCATTTTTAATATATCTAATGCCTGAAACATGCCCTCTGATTATTTAACTTTCTGTGTCCTTACATTTTAAGGTGACAAACTGTTTCCTTCCATCAATGTATTTAACACCGAATTTAAAAATTCTTTCACTTACAAAAACATGGAAAACATTCCCGTTTTTCCACGGCGTGTAGAATTTGAGAAGGATCCGGTTCAAATTGATAGTGTAGGTATCATAAAGTAATTAAAACTTCTGAAGTGGGTTAAAGCGACGGGTCCCGATGGTATACCAGTAAGAGTATTTTCGGAATACGCGGAAGAAATAGAGCCATTTCTGTCAGATATATTTTGTAAATCTTTGGAAGAAAGAAAAATACATTCTGACTGGAAAATAGCGCAGGTGATTCCCGTTTTCAAGAAAACAGATCGGAGAGATTCTAGGAATTATCGATTCATATCTCTAACATCTGTTTGCAATAGAATTCTGAAGCATGTCATATGATTTAACGATATAAAGTTTCTAGATGAAAACGAGTTACTTATAGCAAACCAACACGGATTGCGGAAGAACCGATCGTGTGAAACGGAAATGACTCAATTTTCGCATGATGTAATGAATGTTATTGATCCAGGATTACAAATTGATGCCATTTTCTTGGATTTTCAGAAAGCTTTTGACTCTGTACCACACAACCGAATTTTAGCGAAGATTCAAGCGTACGGTATATCTGATCAGATTGTCGAATGGATACACGAGTTTCCAACTGGTCGGTCACAGTATGTCGTTGTTGACGGGGAAGCCTCTTCTAAGGTAAATGTTACTTCGGGCGTTCCTCAAGGAAGTGTAATAGTACCACTTCTTTTCTTAATTTTTATAAATGATCTCGGTGACAACGTTAAATGTAGGATGCAATTTTTTGCTAATGATGCAGTTATTCATAGGGAAGTGAGGTGCTCCGACGATTGCTTAGAAATTCAGCGTGATCTGGATGTTATTTCTGAATGGTGCCGTAAATGGCAGCTTATACTTAAATGCAAAAAGTGCATGGCAATGCAAATAAGTAATAAATATGCCCCGTTTGCTCACGAGTACATAGTTAACAATTAACTTGCTGATACGGTGAATTCCCTTAAGTATCTAGGCGTAACAATACAAAGCAACATGAAATGGGACTTGCACATAACTTCCGTCGTAGGTAAAGCTAATTCCAAACTATGATTTATAGGTCGTATTTTGAGAAGTTATTATGCTCATACAAAGGAAATAGCGTAAACTCGTGCGTCCTCATATGGAATACTGTTGTGGAATTTGGGATCCGTATGGCAAGGGATTTTTCATTTCATTTCATTTATTCACCATATGATACATTTTCATGTATATTGGTTTCGTCATTTTAAATTTTTATACATAATGTGAACAATTTGGATATTCAACTATAAATGTAAGGCATATAGAAATATACATAAGATTTGTACAATTTTTCTGTAACTACTAATTTAATAGACACAGGTGTTTTACATAATTTGATTACTTTAAATAGTCTTCTACGGAGTAATAAGCATTTTTTACTAGATACATTTTTAGCATTTTCTTAAAAAGATCTGGGTTTTTTCCTCCCTTAATTTCTATTGGCAGTTTGTTATACAATTTCACTCCCTTGTGGAAAAAAACTATGTAGAGTTTTACTTTTTAATTTCCTCTCTATGTGTAGATCATTTTTTGACCTTGTGGAATATGTATGGATGGAACTGTTTGTGGTGAAGTCTTGTAAGTTATTTTTTGTATACATTATAGAATTGAAGATATAACAGGATGGAACAGTCAGGATGCCTAATTTTCTAAATATGTCCTTACAATGGGTTCTCCTTGAAGTTTTTGCTATTATCCTGACAGACAAGTTTTGTAATTTGAAAACAGTATTTACATTTTGTTTGCTTGAAGCCCAGAAAATGATTCCATAGGATGTTATAGAATGAATTTTTGCAAAGTATATTATTTTGAGGCAATCATCATTGCATACAGGAGCTAGAATTCTAAGTGCAAAACAGGTTGTGGATATTTTCTTTCCCAAAATTTGTACATGTTCATTCCACTTTAATTTGTGATGGATGGTCATTCCCAGAAACTTTGTATTTGCAACACACACAATGTGTTCATTGTTCAGTTTTATGTCTATCTGTTGAACACTGCTAAGTGAACTGAATTTGATGATGCTTGTCTTATTTATATTGAGGGTCAAATTATTATTTTGGGACCAGTTTAAGACTTCTATAAGAGCTGCGTTTCCTTTTGCCTGGAGTTCATCGACTGAGGGATCACTGATGATGATGTTACGGTCATCAGCAAATAAAATTTTATCCCCGTGACTGATACTGGATATAAAATAATTTACATAAATTAGAAATAATATGGGGCCTAGAATACTTCCCTGTGGGACACCTATATTTACAGATCTTGGTTCAGACAGGAACTTACATAAAATATTTGAGTTTTCCGGGATAGCAGAGATTTCAACTTTTTGTATTCTGTTGGTTAAATATGACTGGAACAAGGATTTTGAACTACCCCTTATACCTATTGCTTCTAGTTTTTGCATGAGGATGTTGTGGTCAACAGTATCAAAGGCTTTTGAAAAGTCTAGGAATTGACTTGCTGCATGATCACCTCTGTCAAGAGCTTCAAGTACATTTTTTGTGAACTGTGCTATTGCTGATGTTGTTCCTTTTCCTGCCTGAAAACCAAACTGAGATTTGCTAAGAATATTATATTTGCTCAGGAAGCTGGTTAACCTATCTTTCATAAGTGATTCAAAAATTTTGGAGAAAGATGACAGTATAGAAATTGGGCGGTAATTTTTTACATGTTCATTACTTCCATTTTTTAAAATAGGTAGGACCTTTGCAAATTTTAGGTAGTCAGGAAATACTCCAGTTGTGAAAGACTCATTTATTATGTGCGCTAATGGGGCTCGGAGGATATGTATACATTGCTTTATTAGAAACATGGGCACCTCATCCAATCCTGTTGATTTTTTATTTTTTAGTCTGAGGACTGTTTTTTCCACCTTCCTCTGTTACTGGGTTTAGGACCATAGAATTTACTGAGATATAACAATTTTTATATGTTTGATTATTTGAAAATTTAGTCTGAAGTTTTGCAGCTATGCTAGAGAAGTAATTGTTTACATAGTTTGCTATTTCTGTTAGATTCGCTATCTGGCGTAGTGTCACAGATTTTTATTGGGCAGGAGCTTAGTTTCTTTTTGGTTTTCCCTGTTTCCCTTTTTACTACATCCCAAACAGCTTTTGATTTATTGCTTGAATTTATAATTTTTCTGTTATTGTAATTTTTCTTGGCCTCTGCTAGGACTTTTCGATACACTTTTTTGTAAGTTCTACGATAAGCTAGGAAAGACTGGCTGGTGTGTTCATTACTTTTCGTATACATTTTCCTGAGATTTTGGGACTGAAATTTTTATCCCATTTGTAATCCACTTGTTTTTATTTTGATCAGAAGTTGAGAGTACTTTGGGGAACTTTTCTTCAAAATTTAATTTAAAAAAAGATGCAATTTTTTTTGTATTTTTCATTTACATTTGGTTTGGTGTAAATCTCTTCCCATGGCTGGCATAATAGTTCATCTAAGAATTCATAAACCTTGGCTTTTGGAAATCTACAGATGTACATTTTTGGCTTGAGTTGTTCATGAACTACCAGATTTAAATTTATAATTTGACAATGGTTGTCTGATAGACCTAGGTTTTCTACAGTTACATCACAATAATTTACATCCAGGTTTGTCAGGACATGATCAATAATGGATTCAGAATTAAGTGTAATTCTAGTTGCATTTTCTACCATGGAGGAAATACCATATGAATACAGAATATTTAACAAATCTATCGTACTCTTATCTTTGATTTTAGTATTTATGTTTATATCACCACAAATTAAGATTTTAGTTTTCCTAGTATGCACTTTATCTAAGATCAACCTTAATTTTGTGAAGAATATGGCAATATCTGAGTTTGGTGACCTCTATATACATATGATTACAACTTTGGTAACTGAGTCTTCCACAGTAATCTCTATTGCACAAGCTTCAAAGTTTTTATCCTCATTTAGGGACATAAGGTCAGTTCTATTTCTAAAATTTACACCAGATTTTATAAATATACAAGAACCACCACATTTTACTTTTGTTCGGCAGTAATAACTTGCCATTTCATAACCACCTAAATCAACATAATTAATTTCATTTGAATTACACCAGTGTTCCGTTAGACACAATACTAATGGTTTTTTTGAGGTCACTGATACATTTAGCTCATTTATTTTGTTACGAATACACTGAACATTTTGGTGAAGAACAGATATTTGAGTAGACAGCTTTCTAGTTTTTTTCCACTTTTCCTTTGAGGCTAACTGGTGAGGTTTGTTTTGCACTTGTGGATCGCAGGCGCTTACCTGTGGACTTGAAATGAGGTGGGTATCATTGTTCAGATCAGATGAGTTTCCATCTTCTTTGGGTGGGTTGTGAGAATATCTCACTAAGGATGTTTGTGTTTCCCCAGGCTGAACCATAAAAAAATTAACATCTTTTGGTGTTGACACTTTCTGTCTGGTACTGGATCTTCTAGTAGACGATTGGGTTGCCACTTTTACTGTTGAGTCGTCTTGAGTTAGTACTGTGTGTCTATTAAGTTCCTCTTTAGTTTTCACTGCTTTTTGGGTTGTTTTCACTGTGGAGCTTAAATATAATATCTCTGCATATGTTTCTTTAGGCTGCAGAATAGAGCATGTCATATTTTCAGGTAATGTCATTTATGTTTGGCATACTTCTGTTGGTTCTTTTATCTCGATTTTTGAGTGCTCGAATTTTTACATTTTGTTTTTATATGGTACAGTATCTGTTTGGCTAAAGCTGCTTTGCCTTTAATGTTCCTATGCATCACATGTTTAGTAAATTCTTCTCGATGGCAGTCTATATTTACAAATTCGACATTTGGATAGGCTTTACATATTTTTTGATACTTTCTGTTTGTGCGCTCTATTTCTTCGTTTACACAAGATGATGGCATTAGGTCATATCGATGAGGAATGCTGGTGACATAAACATTTATATCGGTCATCAGATTTAATGTTTCAACTAAAGATCTGGTTGCTTGTTTGGCTTCATTTTTGTAAACATCGTTTTCACCGCCTATTATCACACAGCTGTCGCCAAGGTTTAAGTCCCACATATTTTTAAAGTTTTTTACTATTTCCCGCAATGGAGCTCCGGGCTTTACTATACCACTGACTCTGAAATTTGGATCCATTTCAGTAATAATTTCTGCGAGGCCGCGTCCATGGCTGGAAGCAAGTAAACAAATGTTATGTATTTTCTTTTCTCGACGATGTACACTGTTCACACGGTCGAGATATTTGATTGACACGTTAGAGAAAGTACAGAGGAGAGTCGCTCTATTCGTGACTGCTAGTTGCAGCCCTTACATAAGTGTCACAGAGCTGATACGTGGGTTGATGCTGGGATTGTTTGGCGGACAGACTTCGTTTTCATTTGAATTTGTTGGAAAATATGCGAAAATCTTTAATTTACGAGTGCAACGAAATAATTCTTCCGCCAACCTATTTAGGTCGCAATGACAGGAGGGATAAGATTCGAGAAATAAGATGCCATACTGATACGTTTATGTGTTCTTTGTTTCCTCGTTCTGTTCGGGATTCGAATGCACTGAATTAGGATTGTTGCTTAGCACCCTCAGCCACCCACATTATTTGTGAATTGCAGAGTATAGATAGAGATGTAGATGTAGATGGTATGACTTGAACTATTTGTATGCTACACCCCGGGTATCGTAATGAAAAAACTTAGACAAGGGGATTTTATGATCTGTCACAGCAAAAGCTTTAGACAAGTCTAGAAATATGCCAGTTACTTTTTCTTTTTATCAATTATTATTAATATAATATTAATACAAACATATAGCTGTCTGGGTTGATTTCTGTGTTCTAAATTAATGTTATGAATCGGATAATATATTATTTTTGTAAATGAAGCTATAATACATAATTTTCTCTAGTATTTTTGATATCGCAGACGGGGTGGTAATAGGATGACGGTTATCTAGTATATCCGTTTCTCCCTTCTTATGTATCGGAATAACGTTTCCTAGTTTTAGTATTTCTGGGAAAGTACCAGATTGTAATGAAGTATTACATAAATGTGTTAGTGTTCGAATTATGGCAAACAAGGTGTCTATGAGAGTTTACGCCAAATATTATTGATGAATTGGATCACTGACTGATGCATCGAAAAATTTCTGTGGCTGTCTTAAAAAACTGTAAGGAGGCTACTCACACAATTCGATATCAGAAATTTTTAAAATCATCCCAAGAATATTACTTAAGGAACCAAAAAAAAGCTAAAAATCCACAAGTTAATAATAATACTACAGATAAATATAGTAGGATTTGACACTAATCTTGAAACGTTAATTAAACTGAGAACTGATACTTGTTGCTTACAAGATGACTTGAACAATGCGATTTTAGTGCTGGTCGATAGTGGGAGTATAACAAATAAAGTAGAAAAATACAGAGCAATACGTTTAACATCAGTTGTGGGTAAATAAATGGAGATTATTCGATAAATATGGGTAATACGATGAAGAAGGCAAACACTCCAGAAATTGTACGGTAATATAGGTTTGACCTGTTGCCAGACTCAGGAGGGTAATTGCCTCATGTAGATGTAAAAGTAGGTAAGATGCAGCAGGCTTTAGTAATAAGGGCGTGCAAGGCAATAAAGGATTCTGCTGATAGGTAGTAGCCATGGGAGAGGTGTATGCCCTCACAGCATCAGTTAAGCACAGGGTACTTCACATCTGTATACATAATAAGCAGGCTCTTCTTTGAATCTATCTTTATCTTATGTTGATTCACCCAGCTTTATATCTTGTCCAGATTTCCCTGCAGCTGTTCACAGTCTTTTATCCTATATTATAAAACATTATTTCATCTGGAATAAATCTAACTTGTGATAAAAAACCATCAATACAATCATTTATAAGAATGACAAATAAGAATGGTCCCAATACACTACCCTGTAGGACTCCCGTGTGCACTCCTATTTGTTTTAATTTTGTACCATTTAAGAATTCTTCTTACCAGAAAATCAATTTTTCACTTACTCCAATTGTTTTTATCTTAGTTAGCACCATTTATGGCCCACTCTTTCAAAATCCTTTGAAAGGACTATTGCTGCACTATCAGTTTGGCCTCCCCTGTCCGATGAATTAGACGTGGCCTAATGAAGGACCGCCCAACCAATGGCGTGAAGAAATTTGTGGAACACCGTCCACTACAACCACAGCCCACCTCAAGCGGACTGGAATCTCTGTTCATTTATAAAACCTCCTAAAATATATATGTATATAACGAACAGCTAAGTGGGCTAAGACAACAACGAAATTAGTTTTTATCCGCAGTAATAATGCACGATCATAACATTACAACGCATGACAGTTGTACATTGTTATACCATTAATTGGATTCGCAGTACTTGAATTCCAGAACTTTCTTTTCCTGATCTGTCATAATCGCAGATGTAACAGCACTTCCAACAAATAAGGAGGACCTCTGAAAACCACCGCTCTGAAAGTTGCTACACGCTTATTCTGACCGAAGCGAAATAGTGTTCAATACACAAACAACGAATTTAGTGGCTTCTCGAAACTACTTGTCTTTGATATCTCGGCAGCTTGCTGGATTGATGGTAAATTGTGTTAATGGACTTTAAATCAGATTATGCTTGTACGGAAGTATAGTAGATATGTTCCTTTGAACGGTATCAACCTTAAGCAGTAAGCAACATTGTCGGTAATAAATGGCTGTTAGACTCTATTCGTATTAGTATTGTTATTATTTAAAAATGTCCTTTTTTTTCCTTGTGGGTTTACGCCTCGTCCACGGCTAAGATCATTAGAGGTGGGATTGGACTGGGGACAATGAATGGGAATGCATTCGGCCATGGAGTGATTTGGGGAACCATGGAAAACCCAAATCTGGACACCCGGACGGGGATTCGAACCGGCGTCCTCCCGAATGCGAGGCCAGAACGTTAACCGTTCATCCACCACCCTCGGTTTTAAAATTGCGTTTGGACTTAAGCTTTGGTGAGAATTTCGCTACACACGTAACTTTTCCTAACGAAATGTCATCTTTAAATTCGTTCAGTGTTTATAGTAACTGTTTTAGCTAATCCAAGTATAAATTATTTTGATGCTTGACTCCTACCATCAGCAAGAAAGACAAAATTTTACTGTCAGAAAAAAGAAACATCTGCTACTAACAACATAAAACACTGAATGATTTAAAATTAAAAATCGTAATGAGCAAAGGTAGATGACTGGGGAAATTACACTTCAATAACTTAAGATAAAAAATAAATGAGAATAAGGGGAAGTACGAGATTAAGAGGTGGGTAGGGAAATTGTAAGCGGAGCATGCACTCAATCCCAATTGAAACAAATACTGAATTTCACTTCCACAGGAAATATCTTTTCATCTTACATACTTCTTTGCAACGAGAAATTATTTTATAAAATTATCGATTGTGCCGGTATGTTTTTTATTGTTTGGAGAATCTATTCATAAACCCTTGTGTGGTCACTGAAGCTAGATTGTTATTTTTAGTCTTTGTGTTTTGAATTCAAATATTATGGTAAGTGTATCAAATTTCTTTCTCATTTATAATTTTGAGAGTGAAATTTTTGTCTTGTGTTTAGTGGTATAGTAAAAACTTGAGTAATGGTGCATTACTAAGATATTCAGATTTCAAAATGTTAAGTGATCAGTAATTGTTTGGAGCAGATTCCCATAATACGTTTGAGAAATACTTAGAAAATTAGCTAAAAGTGCCGTATTTAACTGATCAGATATAGTGTAGGCTATTCGTTCCTTTCACATCGTGTACGATGAATTTCGAGTTAGATGTTTGAATCGATGGCAGCCATATTAGCGGAGGTTCTGGTTAAATTTCAATTCACACTGGACTGGAAAGTGAACTGTCTTTCTTGGCAAAGCATATAATATTATTTTTATTTTGAATTTCGTTACATGGAGTCAGCATTTCATACATCCGAATGTATTTTCATTCGTATTACAGTATAAGCAGCCTATACCAAAATTATTAATGCTTTTGTATAGCTTGAGGTACGAGAATTTAAGTAACTAATAAATATATATCAATAGAAATATTGAGGGTGAAGGTATTGATGGATTTTTATTTGCTGATGATTTGGGGCTTAAAGCATGCAGTAAAAGTAAAGTAGGAACATTGGATAAGTTAGACTCGAGTCTCCTTTTACTACAAGACTGGTGTGCTGCTAGCAATTTAGCCCTTAATACAGATAAAATTGCTGATATACATTTTAGTTATAATAGAAGTATCAATGACTTAAATTCTCTAAATAACAGTAATTTGAAATTCTTTGGAATCATGTTGGATTCTAATTTGTCCTGGAATTATCATGTTGACTGTTATGAAGAAAATGGCCAAAGGCCTATACATGTTAAGGAGACTCAGTGTGACAGTTGATGAAATTATATTGCTTACAGTTTATTATGCTCAAATTCAAAGTATTTTAATTTATGGTATTGTCCTTTGGGGATCAAGTTGTTATTGTAAAAAACTATTCATCTTACAGAAAAGAGCAATTAGGATAATTTGTAATGTACCATATACAACTTATTGTAAACCTTTATTTGTAGAATTAGGTGTATTAACTTTATATTCTCTGTATATATTTAATTTACTCATATATGTACATAGCCATTTAGAAATTTTTTACATTAATGCATATGATACTAGAAGTAAAAATCTTTTAGAATTCGACAATATAGTCATAGCAGTTCCAAAAAAAAAAAAAATAAATTGGTATTATATTTCGACTAAGTTGTACAATGAAGTGCCTATGCACTTAAAATTATTGTCACATAATAATTTCAAAGCTAAAATTAAGAATGTATTAGAGAATGTTTATATGATATAAATGGTTTTTACAGCATTAATTGGAAATCTCATGTACCGTAATGGATTTAAATAAATTAGGCAGATTCTATTAAGGTATGGGTATATGTATTTGTATATTGTAAAGTTTGTAGTAATTAGATTGTTGTGGTTTTGAATTATTTATAGCGAATTTCTTAAATTGTAATGTATTGTAGTCCACTTGTTGGGCTTAATTTGACAATTGTCCATATATTTACATGTTTATGACAATAAAGATTCTGATTAATATACCATAGTTTCCTGAGTGCCATGTTACCGACATCATTACTCCAGTTGCATGTAAGTAGTTTCAGCTGTATCGTGACCTGTAACAGTGTGATTATTATATTTAGTTATACCTGTTTATCAGTCGCTTGTATCCAGAACTGTGCAATCATTATGCCTACCTGTACTTTCTGAGCTATATTGGAGTCAGAACTTCTTCTGCTTCGTGCTGTAGACTGTTTCGTGTATATATTGCACGAAATGGAATGGAAAATTCGGAATAATTAACACAACATGAGATAGGGGAGAGTAGGGATACTTGAGCATATGGGATACTTGAGACACTTCCATTTTTTTATTAGTAAAGCAATTTGAAATGGCAAGATTGGCATCCTATTAATACTTGTTCTATGTACCAGCTAGTCAGAAGAAACAAGTTGGCTAAATGGTCAGTTACAGATTTCATGGAAGTTTTAATTTTTTGTGGCCTCACAGTAAATATTTATGGCTATGAACTAACAATTATTTTTCTTCAACTATTTGTCACTAACCTAATGTGTGAAGATAGGTAGAAAGCTTACTATATTAGTTCTTATTTGGTACTAACAGACTTTAAAGAAAGTCTCACATAACGTGAAGATTGACTAAACAACATTAGTGGAGTGTGTGGGGATACTTGAGACAGACAACCTAGGGATAGTTGAGACATGTCTCAAGTATCCATTTATTAAAGATAGCAATATTTTTAGTGTTTGCTTTTGATTAATTTTCTATATAATTTCATTTAACTATATTGAATATATCCAATTACTTGTATAATAATGAAAGATAGGCCTACTGGTAAAAATATCATATTTATAAATTATAACTGTACCAAAAATTAAAAATAATGATTTTTGTTTTAAAAAATGATACAGTTTAACAAATGGAAGGATGGTCGCAGTTGCCACGAACATAATGCAGGAATCCTGCAGCGAAGAAGTTGAGGGAAGTATAATACTGAGATCGGTAGTAAAGAAGAATAACACAGACTGAACAATGCTTTCAAAGTACATAGTAATATAATCGGGCCCAGAAGAAGAAAATATATTACGAGCTGATTGAAAAGAAAAATTTTAATAAGTCAGGAGGGAAATTTTTTTAAAGACTCTTTTGAAAGCTTCCAAACTTCTCTATGGTTTGTCCACAAAGATGTATGTAAATTAGCTTACGAATTTGTTGCTGCAACTAATAAAAATGTTCCAACTATGCGGGATATTAACTCTTCTGTTCTGTTTGTGGTTATTTGTGAGAAAGATTTACAAATTAGGCAGCCCAACGGTAATGACTGGTTATTAGTTGATAAAGAGCGAATAGAAATGTTGCTAAATACACGTTTTGTACTGTCAAAAAATTATCATGTTACAATTTTTATTTTTTTAAATTGGATATGGTGAGTTGTTACTGAATAATCTTTGACCCTATGATTATTTTAATTGTTGATACACCAATTTACATGACAGATTAAGCTATTTTTAAATAACATTTGTAACTCCTTAGTATTTGGTGATAATATTAAATATTCAACTAGGGTTAATTTTCTACCTAAATATAATTGTGTAGGTATATATCTAGTGCTTTGATATTTAAAGCTGAACTTAACAGTAAGTTACTATTTTATTTATGTAAGCACTTAGTATTAGGGCAAGTATTTTAAACATATTTTATAAAATTTCAACCTCTGTCTCAAGTATCCCTAATGTCCGTCTCAAGTATCCCCAGCATGGGGATACTTGAACCATGTTGCAAGGGTTTTAAGAAGTATTGTTTATGCTATAATATAATGCAAAACTAGCCATTATTTTTATATTTTTGAATGAAGGAAACATTGTTCCTCCTAACACAATATTTAAAAAATTGAAAAGCTGTTAGAAAAAGCTACAAAAATGTTTATCTCAAAAGTGGCTCATGTATCCCTACTCTCCCCTACTATTTTATATAGTGCCAGAACCAAATTTCAGTGCAATCGGCGCTTGTTACAGAGTTTAACAAAGAGCAGGCGTTAAGAGTTTAAACATCTTCACGATTTTATTGATAAATTCTTTTAAGTGAGTGGTAACTATAGTTGCCTACTATACAGATTATACTACGAAGAGTGAAGGCAGGGTTGGCTGATACAGTAAACGCGTGGTATTATTATCCTGTATAATCAGATTTCAGATCTCGGAGGGTAATTGGTCTTCCTGATTCGCTGGAAACATTTATGATTACGAAATTACGACTGCTAAGATTTCTGATATCTATATACTATAGAATTTTGAGGGATGTAGCGTCCCTAAGATACAGGAAATTGAGCTACTGAATTTGGCCCCAATTGATTCCAGATTATGATCTATTGATGCAAAGCTTTCATGTTATCTCAAAATAAACAATATAATCTGGTTAACCATCATTTCACAGTCAATTATTCCATACTATTTAATCAGAAAAACACTGAAATTGCAAAAGGAGTCATTAAACAAGGTACGTTATTGTACAATGCTGTGCGAAACTGAATAAAATTTAATTTATTTACACAATCCTGTTGCAAATCTTTGAGGGTTGATATATTGTGGTGCTTGTTTTATATTTACTTCATTTGGATGAACTCATTCAGGAGCTCAAAAAGCCAGTTTTACTAGTTAAAAAATTCAACCAGTTTTTTTTATATTTTAGTGCTTTTATATAACTGATTTTTATTTATATAGGACTTACTTTTTGTTAAAATTAACATTTAGTCATGTTTTAAAAGGAAATGTTGATTATTTAGCATCATGTGATATTTCTTTAGAACTTGTACCTAAGAGGTAGGTAATTAATGGAAGATTGATATGCAACCACATCAGAAATGTATATGAGGAACGTAAGTCGTTTTCAAGTAGGCAACATGGGTTCAGGCAAGGATATTCATGCGAATCTCAGTTGGTGGGATATATGCAAGATATTTCAGATAAAATGGACAAGGGCAGGCCAGATTGGTAGTGTAGCACTAGATCTTTCAAAGGCATTTGACATTGTAAGCCACAAAATGATAGTAAATAAGGTAAAAACTATTGGAGTGAATGAGAAAGTGATTTGCTGGGTAGAAGAATTTTTAAAGGTAGAAAACAGAAAGTTATGGTAGGAAATGCGGTATCAAAGGAAGTGGAAGTAAAAATGGGAGTGCCGCAGGGTAACGTATTGGGACCATTGCTATTCATTATTCTAATGAATAATTCTGTTGATTGTTTACTATCCGAAATTAGATTGTTTGCAGATGACATAATGCTGTATAAAAGGATCAAAACGATAGAGGACTGTAAACAGTTGCAGGGTGATCTGAACAGGATCTCTAGTTGAGTTGGTAAACATGGGATGAAGATAAATGCAAAGAAGAGTCAACTAATTAGATACACAAATAAAAAACAAAAGGTTAATTATGAATATAAGGTGGGGAAAGTATTGCTTGCTGAATACTTGAAATGTAAATATCTTGGCATTAACTGGGCAGGACACATTGGACAGGTGGTAGGAAAAGGTTTCAAAATCCTGCACTTGTTGGAGAGAGTGATGAGGGATGCACGAGAGAAGTAAAGGAATTGGGTTACAAAACTTAGGTCAGACCATTGCTCCAATATGATAGTGCAGTATGGGCAGTGGTCCGCAACCTTTTCTATCTCGCGGCACACCATAAGGTTATCCATAAATCTAGCGGCACACCTTACCGCACAGATAGTTGATAATAATAATAATAAAAAAAAACGGGTACTCAGAACACGATTTTTTTGCGTATATAGCCTCCAAACAAGTAAAAAATTATAGCTACAAACAGAGGTTGCATAAGATTAATAACCAGGCAGTTTTATATTACTAATAAAGTAAAAATTGTACATGTAGCCTACCTTCAATGTGACACTTATGCCTGCTTAACTGCACACAGGTGGCTGATTCGTCGAGAAATCGTTGACATTGCAAGCCTCATTTCTTCGTCGACGGATTTGAGTCTTTCCCTTTTGGATGTTTTAATCTCAGTCAACGTCGAGAAGCTCAATTCACATAAATATGTAGTTGAAAATGGCAATAAAAATATTAACTGCCATGTCGGAGATAGCCGGATATTCATTCCTTATCGTTAGCCATAAAGGATCCAAAGGAAGTTCGAGAAGCTTTAATTTCAAAGTTCTGTCAGCTTTTAAATCTGCGAGTTCCTCTTGAATATTTATTGGAAGATGTTCCGAATTTGCAACGAATGGATCACGAACCCGTCGAAATCTTCAACACTTTCTCCAAAGTATTTTTTGAATCTCTGCTGCAATCCTTCTAAATGTTATTTAATTAAGTCCATCGCCATTTTATTACCGTCATCAAGTGACCATACAGTCGGGAACATCTCACACGACCCATTTTCAATCCTCTGTAATCATAAATCCAGCTTGTTCTCAAATCTTTTAATCTTATCCATACTAACAAGAATATTTCCCTTGCATTTTGATGTTCAGCACATTCAAGTGTACAAAAATGTTGGAAAGATATGCCAACTTTCCTACCCATTCGCCATCTACGAATAAATCCGCGTACTTGTGTCTTTCAACAGTCAAATATGCCTGGACCTTCTCTAAGTTCAAATATTCGCGTTAACACCTTTCCTCGTGACAGCCAATGTACTTATGTATATAGCAGGAATGTAGTGTGTTTCGAACCCATTTCTTGACATAAAACGGAAAATAGTCTCGAATTTAAGGGCCGCGATTTTATGAAGTTCACGACTTTTACTACTTCGTCCAGCACATCTTTCAGAGAAGGTGGCAGAGACTTAGTAACAATGGCTTCGCGGTGAATGAGACAATGATTACATCGTACGTTCGGATTTACTTCGCGTGCTTTAGCTGGGCCTGTCATTGCAGCCGCTCCATCTGTATGAACACTAAAGCAATCCTTCCATGTTAATTCATTAAGGCGCAAATATTGATCAGTCAAACTAAATATTTCTTCACCGGTAGTATGCTCTTTAAGTTCTTTGCAAAAGAAGAAATTACTTACAATTACATTTCCATCGATGTAGCGAATGTAAGCCAGAAGCTGCGCATGGCGACTAATATCTGTGGACTCGTCGATCTGAAGTGAGAACTTCTGACTATTGTTGATTTTCTTCCTGATAATGTCTTCAATATCACGAGACATATCAATAACTCGGCGACTGATTGTGTCAGCAGAAAGAAGAATTTTTGAAACTTCACTACCAGATTCTAAGCTCAGAACTATTCTCACCGTCTCTTTACAAACAGATTGTTAAAACGTTTCACCTATTGTACGTCGTTTCTTGGCCTTTACTATAAGTTCGGCTGCCTTATAACTAGCTTCCTGTAGTTTTTCCGAAACACGTACTGTAGTGGTCATGAAAGTTCTTTGTTTTTTCTTATTTTCCAACAACCTACGAAAATAATTGACATCTTTGTTTGACAGAGAAGAATGTTTTGTTGACAAACGTCGTTTTAATTTACTTGGAACCATCGCAGCGTTGCTGAGTTTTTCTCCACAAACGATACACTCGGGGATTGGGCACGTTTTTTCGCCACACCAAGAAAACCCATAGTATAAGTAATTATCATTATATTTCCGCTGCATTAACTTTTGTTTCCTTCTTTCTGACTCAACGCTTTCATCAGTTGCACTCATAGTCGGAACACTCCGTTATATCTTGAAGAAATAAAAGTCTGCTAATTGTAATAGAAAATATCAAGACGAACTACTAACACAGTTTTAAGACCACTTCAAAGCACAGCTATGAAAGAAGTCACATATACGGTGACGATTGTTTTTACAGTGATGTTTAACAATGCGCCGGTGCAACGGTACAGGAACAAAGTAGTATTGTTGGAGAAGCGCCGACACCGAACACTTAATGAAATAAGGCTTGGAAATTCTGCTAATCCCAGCAGTTTAGACTGAGGGAAAAGCACATACACAGAACATGCTGTAAATATAACAGAAACTCAAAGCCCAGCAGTAGAGGCGAGGAATAGAAATATTTAAAAAATGAATAAACAAAACTAATAGCAAGTGTGAGTAAATAAATAAATAACATTTAATTTCATAAAATACGACTAAACTTAGCAATTCGCGGCACATGAAACTAAAATGTAATTAATAAAAAATTGGCAATTAATTCCTTATAACTGGTAAAATTTAGCGGCACACCTTTCACCTTGTCGCGGCACACCAGTGTGCCGCGGCACACCGGTTGCGGACCACTGCAGTATGGGACCAAAGCTGGGCACAAAACAGTTAATCTGTTAATCGTTAATCAACGAAGTTAAAAAAATTGCGAAAATTTAACTTTTAAGTTAATCTAAAAAATCATTAACGGTCTTCTTAACTTCCGTTAACTTTAGTACGTTATATAGGTTGTTCGTTTGTTTGAACTTTGCGCCACGCCACCACTCGTATGCAGGGCTGCCAGATTGTATAATTGGATAAAAAACTTGTATAATTTGGTTACCTCTTGTATCCTGTTTGTATAACAGATTGCCTTGTATAATTGGATACAAAAATGAGCACTTAAAAGTAAAGTACATTCCAGCACCTTTTTGAAAGTGTTTTCCCTTTATTTCATTGAGTTGGCAACCCTTCCTGCATATCTATTTCCTTTTTGTTATTCAAAATTTATCAATGTATACATTGTTTACTTTTCGTGGCTTTTTTTGCTCCCAGCACTTTCACTCACGTATGCAATCAATGGATGACTCATTTGTATAATTGGGTTTCATTCTGTATAATTTCAAAGAGACAGCGGTATAATATAAGTTGGCTGTACTGGCAGCGCTGCTCATATGTTCGGTGTAGTAGTGGGCGCCGCCTGCTAAAATCTTGGCGGCGGCGCGCCGAGCATTTTCAGCCGGTGGCGGCGTGATTATTTTATATTGTGAATTCTGCAAACGTAAATAAACTAAAAAGCGTCATAACCTATCTTACTGACAAATCAACATTATTATTTGTAATGAGGTGTATTTATTATTACAAAATGTATGTCGTTATTATACGTTTAGTAAAAACATCGCGTTCAGTTGGTGTTGAAGCAACAGTGACGGATCGGCAGTGTGTGTCGGAAGAGGTTAATCGGACAAACTGTTCGGCCGTCAAATCGGGCATTACTCGGACGAAATTCTGTGCCAGTGGATGACCGGCCGCCTGATCGATAGTTAGTATCGCACTGGAGTCTGCAAACAGTGTTGCAGATCAGCAAAAAATTAAACTTTCAGT
This sequence comes from Vandiemenella viatica, assembly GCA_031002005.1. NCBI lineage: Eukaryota > Metazoa > Arthropoda > Insecta > Orthoptera > Morabidae > Vandiemenella > Vandiemenella viatica. The sequence continues at coordinate 51,498 of JARYHS010002144.1, forward strand.
AACCAGTGCGAAAAAATTAAAAGAAATAATACATAAGTTAGGAAAAAGGTGATGTGCAATTTTATTTCGAAACATTTGTGTGTCTTATTTTTTATTTTATTTTTTTAAAGTAGAATCTAGTTTGGCAGTTTAGGCCGTGTAATGTAAAAGGATGTTGCTGACTAACTTCCGTTCTATTTGTTCACGTACAAACATGCAGGCCATGATTTAGTGAAACCAGGCCGGGTCGTCTAAAGGGGCCTTTAGGTCACAGGTAGGCCGTGGCACAAAGGTAACAGTAACAGGCATTGGTCGTAGAGTTTAGGTTGGCCGCAAATTTCACTGGTCGCAGTTTTCACATATTCAGGTGTCCAAGTCCAACTTGTTTTCTATAATATTGTTGCTTTTCATTCTGCATTCATGTTTTGTTTTTGTTTTTTTACTACTTTTATCTTTTTATAAGTCACGAGTACCTTAATTGTCTCTCGTAAGACAATTTACAAGTGTTATGTTGATCACAGTCTCAACAAAGATAAAAACAGACAGGAATACCACTTCGTTGTTGTGGCGATAGCGTAACCACAATTTGTTAATTTTTATAAATCCACACTTGCATCATGGTACATAACACCTTTAGATAGAGAGCAATTATACCTACCGTACTATAATACTAATACATCAATACAACTTTTGACTAGTTAACTTTTAACGGAAAACTTAAACTTGCGTTAAATTTATAACCTTTTAAAGCTTTAACGATTATCGAAGCTAACTTTTTAAGTAGCGGAATAATGATTAACGAAGTTACGTTTGGATTAACTGTGCCCACCTGTGTATGGGACGCACATTTTGAGTATCAAATACAGGAGTTGGAGAAGGTGCAAAGAAGGGCTGCTAGATTTTTGTCTGGAAATTATCGCAGAATGCAATCAGTTAGAGATATGATAATGGAGCTGGGATGGAATTCATCGCAAGACAGGAGGAGGATGAGGAGGGTCATGGGAGTGTACAGGGCGTATACTGGCGATGAGGCATGGAAAGATATTGCTGTAAGTATGAAAAGTAGTTCATGGAAGGGAAAAGATGTCCATGACCACAAGCTGGCACTCGATTTCAGGCACAAGGTTGTGGGAAGATTTTCTTTTTTAGGTAAGGGTGTCAGGGATAGGAATGAGTTACCGAGGGGAATGACGAATAACTTACTGAAAACGTTAAAAGAATTTAAAGATAAAATTTGTAGAGGGCAAATGCAGGTGGGTGCAGGATAGGGGAAAGTTGGGTGTGTAGGGATATTGCCACCGGAGCGTGTGCTCCATTGCAATAAAATTAAATTAAAATTACAGAGTTCAGGTTCACTGTTTTTTTATGTCTTGTACATTAAGATTGTTAACCATGTTTTATTAAATTTATATTTTATAATTTTTAATTGCGATGGAGCTAACATTCCAGGGGCAATACCCCCAGTCATCCATTTATCCCCCTTTTTTTTATATAAATATATGTTTTTAAAATTTGAATTTTAAATCCCTCACCCAGTTACTATTACGATTTACAAATTTTAATTCTAAATTCCTTATGCATTTTTTGGATAATTATTCATCACTACACTTGGTAATCTCTTCCAATCTCTGACACCCTTACCAACAAAATAAAATGTTCCCACTCCCTTATGCATGATATTGAATGAAAGCTTGTGGTCATGGTCTCCTTTCCCTTCCGTGCAGTATTCCTAATTCTTTTACCAATATCCTTTCAAGCTCCATCACCAACAAATGCTCTGTACATTCCCAGCACTCCCTTACCTTCCCCATTTCCCAACCCAGATCCCTTATCATATCAGTTACTGACTGGATCCTGCAATAATTTTCACAAACAAATCTAGCTGCTCTTCTTTGCACACCTTTCAACTCCTGTATTTGATAACCAAAATGTGAGTTCCCAAGCTACACCACAATATTCAACCAATGGTATGACCAAAGATTTGTAACCCAACTCCGTAATGTCTCTGGTAGTTTCCATGGTTGATGCTTCATTTTTGTAAATTGGTAATAGATGCTGGTGCTGGCTATAGTTCTGTGTCTTTTAATTGTGGAATTCCAAATTAGTTGTTTTGTGTTTTGCTGCTACTAACTTCTTAAAATTGCAGGAACCATATTTCTATTTGGTCAACATACCATACATAATGAATATTATTAAATATTATTGCATTTAATTTTAGGAACCTGGAGCAGTTGATGCGAGTGACACTTACTGCGAGTGACACTTACTGCGACATTGACATCAAAGATGACCCTTTAACTGTAGATATAGTTCCAAAACTGAAATTGGTAAGTGTGATTATTAAATATCATGATTTAATAGTTGTCTTGATACAAATACCTTTATTAATGGAAATGTTGATTATTTTGGCATCCTGTGCCTTTTGTTTAGAACTTGTTCCAAAGAGTTCAGGTTTACTGTTAATGACCTCTTGTACATTAGAATTATTAACAGTGTTTGCGGACTGATGCTTGATTTTTGTATTAGTAATAAATGCTGGTGCTGGGTATATTTTTCTTTCAATTATTCGTGGAATTCCAAATTTCTAGTAGTGTGTCTTCCTGCTACTAATTTCTTAAAATTGCATGACCCGTAGTTTTATTTGTTTCAAATATCATCATCAAATAAGGAATATTATTAAACATCATTGCTTTTAATTTTAGGAACCTGGAGCAGTTGATGCCATGACAGTTACTGCGACATTGAAATTAAAGATGATCGTTTCACTATAGAGATTGTTCCCAAACTGAAAGTGGTAAATGTGATTATTAAAAGTTATGGTTTGATGGTTGTCTTGAAATGAATACCTTGATTAATAAGTTGAAAAAATTTATATTCATGAAATTGGCATATACTTTTACACGATAGGTTGCATGTTGGCTTTTAAGTAACATAAATAAAATTTTATTATTTGCTGACTTCCTTGAATGTGATTAGTTAGTCTACAAAATTTATAATTACTATAATGCCAATGGCCTACAATATGTCAAATTTTCTCATTATTTTAGAAATGCCTGAAGCATGTTTTAAAGAGTCTATCATTATAGATACAAATAGAGCAAGAAGTTGTAGGAAGTCAGATCACATTCTGTCACTTATCACTTTCTGCTACATAACACAGCTAGGAAATTTCTCATACAGCAGGACAACTGTATCTTGTGAAGTTTGACAGTGATCACCATGTAGTTCAATCAACAAGACTTTCATATTCATAATCTCCAAGCTAGGCCATAAAATACACTTCTGGTCAAAAGAATTCGGACATTCCTTTGTAACATGGAATTGAATGCTAATGTTATTACAGACAAATCCCCTTTTTAAAAGTAAGTGGGTAGTACTGTGTTGTCAGTGGAGAAGCAATAAAAGCAGAATGGGTCAGTCAGTAGAGCTCAGCAACTAAGCATTGCTTGTCACCTGAATTGGGCATTTCAATTATTCTGAAGCTTGTAACATGATTGTGAAGTGAAACTACTAATGAACATTCATAACTAAACCAAAGGTACACCTATAATAATAGACAGGGACCGTTGATCATTGCGAAGGGTGGTTGTAAAAAATTGCTACTAATTGGAGGCATATATCACTGAGAAGCTACAAAGAGCTATGAGTAGCCTAGCCAGCGCAAAGACTGGGTGTTGGGAGTTAAAAAGGATGGGGTACATTATTCGAGGTCAGTGCTAAGTGACACTTGGGTGGTGTAAAGTGGATGGCTGGAAACTAGTGATTTTGAGCGATGAATCATTACATACCCTGTGGCGATCTGATGGAAGGGTTCAGGTATTGGTAAATGCTTGGAGAACGTTATTTGTGATCATGCGTAGTGCCAATACTGAAAAACATAGTAGATGGTGTTAATGTATGGGTGTTTTTTACATGGTTAGAGAATGATCTACTTATTGTGCTTAAAAAATCTTGAAATGCAGACGGATATAAACAAGCTTTGAACATTTATTTTGTTGTTGTGGTCAATGGTAGTATAAAACTGTACTGTCTCACCAGAGACCATGTTTTTCTTCAGTTAAATATTCTGTAAGAGCTCCCCAGGACAAGCAACTAATTTTTAAACTAATATCACCAACATTGAATTAAATACAACACAGTGGTATGCAAATCAAATAATGAATCCTTATTGGAACATCCAACGAATATCGAGATTCAGAAAATATGCTCGTAAAATCAATCCTCAGCTCGGTCCCAAATCTTTGATATACGAAAAATTTACTTACAAAGAATATTTTAGTGTACATATTCTGAACTATTTTCAAGCTGACTCAAAAAACTTGCAGAGCAAACCAGGGAGGTGAGAAGTTTATTCACCTTCCAAATTTCAGTAGTTAATTCCAAATTTTACAACATGGTTAACTCGTAGTCACCTCCACCAAATGTTACTAAATCTCGGAAAACTATAGCAAAAATTGCCAACCATAATCAAGAGGTATTTATGATGAATGTGAGCATCCAAGAAGCATCGGTCATAAGCGCTACTAAGTGCACTTAAATCTGTGATAGGTAAATTTCTTTTAAGAAAGCCAGTAGTATATACAAAAATGAAGGCCCCTACTGCGATTCTGTTATAGACTGAAATATGTAAATACTACTGCTCTAACAAAGCTTGCTTTGTCTATATGAATTTTGGTTTGATAATACACATTTTAGTTTTCCATTGCTTCTTAAATTGCTGTAAGCAAATGCCATGACACTTCTCTTAAAAGGCTGTGGAGAAATTACTTCCCATTTTCTGTCCCCAATCCTTTTCAAGCTCTAACAATCTTCACATCATCATGCCATGAAGCACTAATGAATTCTGATCTGCATGATTTATACTGGGATCAATGTAGTTTTCAAATTGGTTGTTATGCTATTGGTTTTGGAACAAATGAACAGGCCATTTTACCAGAGACAAACTGGCTTATGATATCTTCTCTGGAATATAGGAAATCTTTGGATTATAGTCTAAGTTAATTGAAATTTCTTTATTACTTGATACAGATGAACACTGTAAATAGGATGGCGTCTGTTTTCTGAAGTTACTTTAATTGGTATTTTATTGATGTTGCACTGGGCTTAACACTTTCGTATTATAAGTGTATTTTTGCATACACCATTTCTAAAGCCACAGCCAATATGTGCTTTATTTATTATTGAGTTTTTGTCTTAGGAAATGATGAAAATTAATTATCATATAGTGATATGTCATTCCATTTCTCATAATTAAATTGTAATAGAGTTGATAAATGTGTTTCCTAATTTTGTAGCTTATTATGAAAATTTTCATAGTTTTTCATACTGTTGTGAACTTCCATAACTGTTTAACCAGACCTGGTGGATGAACAGTAATATTTATGCCTGACATTTACGATTATGTGTGTTTTCTACACCTTTCCATTTAGATTTTGCTTTTTCATAGATCCCTAAATGATTTGAATGCACGAAAGTTCTGTCATTTAGGCTATGACCAAATTTCTTATTGCTATGACTGCAATCCTCTCCTACATTTTGTACCCTCATTATCAATGACATGAATAGCGTTAAATAAAAAACCTCACTATTGTTACATTTTATGAGGATTTCGGTGTCTTTTATAATCACCATATTAAATTTTGTTTAAAAAATTTGGAGATAATAGATAGTTCAGCTATAGCTAATTGCTTTCATTTTATTAGACAAGTGTTTTCAGTTGATTTTCTCTACATAGTATGCTATGAGCATCAATATACAAACACAGTGGATCATAATTGCAAAAGTAATTAGTTAGCTTCTTCTAATTTTATCTCTTTCTGTAATTGATGTGAAATAGAAACAATATATTTTGAGGTTATTTACTTCTATCTAAGTTCAACTCAGAGAAGGTAGATAATTATAGAATTTTTTCCTCAAAATTTGAATTTGAATTTGATTTAATAATATCTCACTATTTACTATTTATTAGTTAACTTCAGTGGTTTTATTTTATTATTCCCATAATATAAAAATATTATCATGCATTTCTTAAATTTTTAGGAATGTTCAGAAGATGCCTAAACAAGGGGATTCACTATTGGTGCCTATCAGTGATAGGTAAGTTAGTTTCACGTTATTGAACAGTTATTAGATTACATGTGCTGTAATTTTGAGTTTCTCTAAATAGAGGACTGGTGCAATCTGAAATATGGATTGCTCTGACTTAACATACCATATGTTACAGTAAACAGGTTTCTCATTGCTGATAAAATTTGATATCAGGAACACAATGTCAGCAGTCAAAAGGTATAGTTTTACTATTTTTTCCCCAGATACAAATAAAACTAAGTGGTTTAAGTTCAGTAAGACTGTTAAGAAATTATTAGTTTATATGTTAATAAAATCATATCATTCATTGCAAATGAATTTACTTTTATATTTAATAATATTTTGATATCTTTTCAATACTTTGTCCTATTATTCTATTCAGTTCAATCCAATTAGTTATTTGTACTCATAAAGGATTTGTCATACCATTCTTATCTTTAGTTGTTTACCTGTTTTAGTTAGCAGACAAACGTTTTTCAAAAAATTTCTTATGCTTCCATCAAAATGAATATTCTATAAAACTACAAGAACACAGCTTGTACAATTTTTCTTTTCAAAAATAATTATGTTTTGTCTTTTTCCTTAGACTACTCACATTTTTATTAATAATTTGTTAAGGCAAAATATTCTGAACAATAAATGTAATTTTTATTTATATATGTAATTAATAGAACAGACTCTTATTTTATATAACAGCTCTAATGCTACTTACTGAGCTATAGATTTAATTTTCATATACAGTGCATATTTTAATAAAGAATCAGGAAATTCTGATGGAACTCTGCTGCTGCGTGTGGTGCAGGGTTTGAGTCCTGCAGATAACGCCAGAGTTCAGTTTTGTTTGGCCAAGTGGATATTGATTGATTGACTATTCGGTGTACAATCACTAACTTGAAGTTTCTTGTTGTTAGGGTGGCGGTTTCTGTCTGACAACAGGGAAATGTTGATGATGGAGTATTGCCAAACTGCGAGGACAAAGATTTTATAATTTTAATTGAAAAGCTGTTTAAAGTTCTTTTGCTTTAGTGATAGTAGCCTGATATGAATTAGAAAGGTTTTATGTAAAGAAACAGAACAAGCTAAAATTCACATGAAGAATATTACGGGGATTCATTTGTCCTCTTACAAAATATGTGCAAATATTAACAACGGTTAAAGACTCATAATAATGGTAAAAGCAGGATTTTTTAATTGTGATCTCCCGTATGTTAGTCGTTTCAACATAGTATTTCATCAATGTCACTATCAAGTACATTATTACTATCACCCTGTTGTACTTGATTATATAAAAGATATCAGCCTGGCTGATGGTGAAATAATACTATACTCAATGTAGGTAGAAAAACAGGCTTAAAATAAATTTTAAGTGCTGGTCACTGTCATTATGATTGTTGGGTTTTTACTGTATGCTTGAATATTATTGTTTTACTCAAAGAATATGGGTGCCTTTAATATTAAATATTGATGTTATCACAGATATTAATAATGGAGTAGGATAACGGAGAAAAGTTTGATAGTATATACAGATACAGGCAGGGGCGGATCTAGGATTTTGTTTTGGGGGGGGGCTTGAGCGGACTTTGGTTAGGGGGGCTTGGCTTGAGTGAATTTTGGTTCAGAGGGCTTGCCTTCAGTGGATTTTGGCTTTGGGAGGGGCTTGAGAGTCGGGAAAAAGGTAATTTATAGCCTCCTCGGGACTCAAATCCGTAGAGCTAAAAAAAAAAGGTCTCAAAACTACAATATCGGGGGTGGACCAAGATACTTTTGGGGGGGGCTTGAGCCCCTTAGGCCCCCCCTGGATCCGCCCCTGGATACAGGCAAAGAAATATTAACCTGTTTGAATGCATTTATGAATATTCAAACTAAATATGAGGAAAGGTAATTTTAATTTATTATAAAACATGTTTATCTTAAAACTTGGTGGTCTCATTACAGTTTTATATGTGATATGGTTACAATGGCATTTTTTAATTTATTTTTGGCCAACAGATTACAATGTTTCCTCTGAAGTTGAAAATTACTAGTTATTTTATTATAGTGGCATCTAAACCAGTGGCAATTGTTTTCAGAGTATGGGACATATCATCATCAATTCTTAAAAGTTTTTATTCAATAATTTTCAAATGGAATCGTTATCTTTGAACAATTATTCATAATAAGGAAATGAAATCCCACCAAAACAATTCTTGTAATTGTATACCAAGTCTCGAGCTTATGTTGTGAAAAAAAATTGAGATCTTGTTCTGAGCCAAGTCTATAATTTTCAGTGAACTTCAATTTCAGAAAGAAAATAGTTTTTCTCTGTATTATATATACTTTATATAGAATTTAAAAATTCTGATTACTTGGTCATTAAGAATATTGTAATTTTTACTGAAATGGAAGACATAACATAAATTATTTATTCTAACAGGTGTAAAACTTGAAAAAGTGTGAGGAAATCGTGGCTTTTATGTATTTCTAAGTTTGATATAGCAACACATTTAAGGTATTTAGAAAGGTCTGCTGAAATACGATACACATAATAGATAAGTATTCAGAATTTTTTTAAATCTACATGAACGACCTATATCCCAGAGGTAAATCAAACTGTTTTAGACAGTGAAGTGAATAAACACTAGAAAGTATAGAATTGGCTCTGAAGAGCATCTTCGTAATTTTTTGTCACTTTATAAGCATTAGACTTTGCAAATTTTTACAATATTGTTTTTTGGTAGGATCCCACATAAATAACCTCAACAACAAAACAAGCCAAAAGATCCTTCAATATGATTAATAAGGTGCCTTCTACACTCATCTTTAAGCTGTGAAATTGACTGGGGAAGCTAGGTTGAAGGAAGTTTCTTCCTCTAGGTAATCATCTTTCAGACAGTGATTGTGAAGATTAATGAAGTTAATAAATAAAGAAAGAATTATCTTGACCCAAAGAAACACATAATAGGACACATATCTGCCATTTGCTTTTGTTGATTTCGCTGACACAAGACAACTCTCCTCAGTACTCATTTTCTTTTTGTCGATAAAAACAGTTTATTTTATTACAAAAGCACCAACAATTGTGAATGGTACCAACAAACTTGATCCTTAACCATACAAGTGTATATTATGTATACATAAAATCCAACAGTTATCCTGCTAAATCAAGAATTCTTAGTGGATAATAAACAAAAGAGATTGATATTTTCTGAAACTCTAAACATTGGATTGGTATCTCATAGTTCCTTATGAGCAATGGGAGAGTTAAGGTAAATGGAATGAGATCTAATTAAATCATGAATATAACAATGTATGCCCTGTCTACTAATGAATGACATTTAATTCAAGTAAAATGTGATAAAAGTATATTTGAAGTACAAAACTATTAACTAAAAATATACCTCTAAAACCAATTAGGGTAATGCATGTACCCAACTGGAGCAAACTTTTTAACCTAAGAATGATATATAAATCTATAAACTTTATAGTATTAATGTACAGTTTGTTCTGAAATATATTTCAAAATAAACCAACACACAAATATTTCTAAATACTAAAATGAAAACTTAAAACAGTATGACCTTAAATTCTGTGATATATTAAAACCTTAAAAAACTGTATTTTTCTATCTGCCAAACAAACACAGATGAAAAATCTAATACCTTTCAAAAACACTCTCACATCCCCACAACTAATATCACTAATTGTTTTAAAATTAAACAGTCAAATATCTTTCACTCCATATTCCATTCAGAACTAGCCACAAGTCATGCTCTAACAATGCATGAGCTAACAGACATTCAATTAAACGTTAACTAAATAAACAACCTAAATATATTACAGCTAGTACTCAAAACATATTTTAAATAATGTTACCGAAAAATTACAAAGATTTATTAAAAAGATAGCAGAACTAATTTATTTAAGAAAAATGGAACAGTTCAAATAGCACTATTGATCTATTGAGTATTTACACCATTTGCATGAAATTGTATGTCACAAAAAGTCAGTGTGATAGATCTAGTGGATGTAATACAATTTAGCAAAATGCTTTGCAATAAAGTTATTAGATAATAATTAATAATTATATGATAAACATCACTCCATAGCTTAGATATTATGTGAATAATGCTAACAACAGTGGAAACAAATAAATTGACGCAATCAATTTAGAGATAAAACATCAATCATTATGAAAACAAATTATATGCCCACAAAGATATTTGACTATAAATTTTACACATAATACACAGAGAAGCACTATATTGATAGAAACCATTATCTGCTCCAATTCAGTTCCTTTACATGCTATGATATTTTCACAAACTTTATATGGAAGAAGGTTATACCAAAATAATTACTTGATGACAGATATTTTATACTATCAGGTGTATCTTTATGAATGGTTTTACGGTAGACATTATAATGTTTAACAATGAATTTCGACAGATACTGAAAGAAAGTGGACAATAAACCAAATTAATTCTCTGATCCATTTTACTATCTCCAGAAACAAAAATGAACTCTTTTATGTCCTTCAAAAATGCCAGACTGCATACGCGATTTTCAAGAAAGTTTGTTAGAAAATGGCCATTCCACAAGTTAATAGTCTTATCTCTTTCAGGATATACATTATATATTAAATGTTATCTACAAAAATTAAAAGAAAATGGGCATTCACTTTAACGAATCATCCTATGTGCATCACGAGTTCCATATTCTGTAAAAAATATATCACAAACTTCACATAAAAATGGCTTTGCACTAATATAAATCATCTTCTGTATTTTAAGATCCACAATCCGTATAAAGGATTTTCCACAAACTTCACACGACAACGGCCGTTCTCCAAAGTGTATACTTTTGCGCCACTTAAGATCTTGTAAAAGAATATCCTTGTATTTCACAACTAAACAGTGGGTCACCAAAATGAAGCACCATGTGCAATTTAAGCACCCACTACTACAAAAAAGACTTAACACAAAATCGCCACTTACTTGTGAGTTTTAAGTTCCTAGAAAGAGTGAAAGACCTACTGCAAACTTCACAATTAAATGGACATTCACCGTTATTAATACAGATTTCTATTTTAAAACTAGCAGTGAATGATTTTACCCAAACTTCTCAAAAAGACGGACGTTGACGTAAATGAATCTGGTTGTGTTTCTTAAGACTACCAGATTCTGTAAAAGATTTTCCACAAACTTGGCAAGGAAATGGGCGTTCACCTAAATGAATCTTCTGGTGTGTTTTAAGATTCCACAATCGAGTGAAAGATTTTCCACAAACTTCACAAGAAAACGGACGTTCCCCTAAATGTATTCTGTTGTGTTTTCTAAGACTACCAGCCTCTGTAAATGTTTTTCCACAAAAATCACAAGGAAAAGGACGTAGACCTAAATGAATCTGGTTGTGTCTTTTAAGACTACCAGATTCTGTAAAAGATTTCCCACAAATTCTGCAAGGAAACGGACGTTCACCTAAATGAATTCTCTGGTGAGTTTGAAGATTCCAAAATTGAGTGAAAGACTTTCCACAAATTTCACAAGAATATGGACGTTCACCTAAATGAATCCTTCTGTGAATTTTAAGACTCCCAGATTGTGTGAAGGATTTTCCACAAAGGTCACAAGAAAATGGACGGTCACCAGAATGAATCCTGTTGTGAACTTTAAAATTACTAGAATCTCTAAACATTTTTCCACAAATTTTGCAAGTAAATGGTAATTTACCTGTATGAGTCATAGTGTGAGCATTTAGATTCCCAGATTGTGTGAAAGATTTTCCACAAACTTCACACGAAAATGGCCTTTTACCAGAATGTATCCTTTTGTGGTTTTTAAGATGCCCAGATTCTTTAAAAGATTTTCCACAAATATCGCAAGGATATGGGCGTTCGCCTAAATGAATCCTTCTGTGTGTTTTAAGACTCCCAGATGTCGTAAACGATTTTCCACAAACTTTACACAAAAATGGATGCTCACCTAAATGAATACGGTTGTGAGTGTTGAGATTCCCAGAATGAGTAAGAGATTTTCCTATAACTTCATATGAAAAAGGTCGTTCATCCAAATTAAGCTGGTCGTGAAGACACCTAGACTCCGTAAAAGATTTTCCACATATTTTGCATGCAAATACACATTCACCAAAATGAGTTTGCTTTTGAGTTGTAAAATTCTCAGAATAAGTTAAAAATTTTCCAAAAACTTCAGAAGAAAATGGTCTTTCACCTGAATGAATCCCTTTGTGCTCAGTTGTAGACAGTTGCTCCTCATAAATTGGACTGTTACACTGACAGTCATAACAATCTCTGGAAATAAAAGTAAATCCTCATTTTGATATGTGAAGATAACACATTATAGAAGTATGGTAGAACACAGCTTTTAGAAATAATAGCAATGGTTATTTGTTGAATAGTAGTACAAAGTGTATTCATATATTTTTTTACAGGAAGTAATAAATAGTCACCTAACATTCACCATCGCTCACCAGAGGCAGTGCTTAGTTTTATATTCTCATGAATTACTATTTATTTTCGTTTAATAATATTTTAATTAACACATAGTTTGAGTAAATGGTATGTTTTTATGAATTGTACGATAATAATTTAAAGTGTAGGTATATACTCTTTACCCTTTTACTCTTACTCCCTTGTATAAACAAGAACATATAACAAAAGTGAGGGTTGAATTCCTATTTGGAAGTGAATCAAGGAGCAAAGGGTTAGTGGACACATAATGACAGGAGGCAAATGAGATCTGGAGTTACAGACGAATGCTGAAGACTATACCATGAATGATGAAATACTGAGAATTTTTTTGAAGGAATTCAGTTTCTGCAAGGATTTAAAGAAAATAAGACAAAAGGTGATAAGCTATAGTGAGCGACACAGTGGTTTCCTTAAGGTGATTTATGAAGGAAATTGAAGGAACAGTCCATAGATGATGATTATGCTATACAAACCAACTTATAAATTACATGTAATGTAACAGTGTTATAGAACAAAAAAACGAAGGCAGAAAACTGGCATTTATAAAGGATTACCACATACTATTTCATAGATTGATAATAAAAGAACTACTACAGATTGAAATGGTTTCCCCATAGCTTCCACCTTGTGTCCGTAGTTTTCTTCTGTTGATGAAGGATTACCATATAGGAACCATAATTACTGTTTGTATTGTTTGCATCTATTTGGTGTATCAACATCATCAATGGTACGTGGTGAACCCCTAATTTTTAAACCAATCATTATAAACTACTCTACTTACCTCCCCCATAACTTCCATTAAATAATAAAATAACTCCATTCTAGTATAAGTTACAGAGTTGTTGCTAAGCCAATTTCAACAGACAAATCTAGTTGCTCTCCATAGGCTCTCCCCAATTAACTCAATGCCAATAATTTCAGTGTCATATTATACTGCCACACCTATGTAATGACTTCCTTTCCCTAGTATATTTTCCACTACAATTTCATCTACATTCTATCAAAATTTCCATACACAACTCCCCAGTGGTTCTCCGCTAATTGACTTTTGAGTAACATGGCAAGATATTAACATCTTATGTCTTTCACTATCATTCCCTGCTCACTAGAGACAAAAAAATACCTTTATTCTAAAAGCTTGTAACAGATTAAACTAGTCCTTCTTTGTAAATATCTTAATTCTATATGTGAATGCAGACTTTCCCGGCGAATAAATGACAAAAAATCTTCACAGGTTTGCAGCCGGATTTTATTATAAGATGACAAGCTTTCGGCCACTATCTCAGTAGCCATCTTCAGGTCGATAACAGTAGCGGCGATCTTGCGTTTACGAAAGCCAAGCGTTTACTGGTGTCGCCTAGCAACCTCATGACGCTAGCAGTCTTGCTTCGCTGTGATTGGTCGAGGCGGCGGTCACCCATCCAAGCGCTCACCACGCTCACAATTGCTTAACTACCGGAGCTTAGCAGTACCGGTCACCCATCCAAGTTCTTACCACTCTCAGCATTGCTTAACTGCCCGAGTCTAGCCGGCTGTCCACACTCCACCGGATCGCCGGCAACCAGGGAACGTGGGCCGCACAGTATAGATAACCCTGGTTTCCAAGCGTTGCTCAACAAATAACCCATGTCACGGTTAACCAGGTTGTCATGTAACCGTATTTCTATAGCTTCTTTAACCACGGACTCCCAAAAGAACGAACATTTAGTCAACACCTTCACGTTGTCAAAGTCCATTCTGTGGCCATTTTCAATAACATGTTGAGCAACAGCAGATTTTTCCATCTGAAAAAGCCGAATGTAGCGTTGATGTTCCGCCACACGGGCCTTGATTGTGCGTACTGTCTGTCCAATGTAAGATTTCCCACATTCACAGTGTATACTATACACCCCCGGTGTCTTCAGCCCCAAGTCATCCTTCACAGAACGTAATAAGTCACGTATTTTGGCAGGAGGACGAAATATGCTCTTAATACCATGTCGATCTAGTATCCTGCCTATTTTCCCGGACATGTTACCAGCAAATGGGATATATGCCAGATCTTTATACCGTTCTTTAGGTTCAATTGGCTGTTTGTTTGGCGTTTTTTGCAGTGCCCTTTCTATTTGTCCGTTACAATATCCATTTCTCCTGAATGTAGTACGGAGATGTTCCAGTTCCGTCGGCAGACTGTCAGCATCAGAGATTTCTTTCGCTCTATGCACCAGTGTGTACAATACCGCATTTTTCTGAGCCGGGTGGTGGAAGCTTCCGGCATGTAAGTAACGGTCCGTATGGGTAGGTTTTCTATACACACTATGAGAAAGAGTCCCATCTGGTTTTCGCCGAATAAGAATGTCCAAAAAAGGCAAGCTACCATTCTCTTCCAGTTCCATCGTGAAACGTATGTTTGGGTGAATTCCATTTAGATGGTCCAGAAATTCATTTAGACTGATGATCCCATGGGGCCAAACAACAAATGTATCATCCACATATCGGAAAAAACATGCCGGCTTAAGAACAGACCTTTCTATTGCTATACTCTCAAAATGCTCCATAAACAGATCAGCAACAACAGGAGACAAAGGTGACCCCATTGCCACACCATCCGTCTGTTCATAGAAATCTCCACCGTACGTAAAGTAAGTGGATGTAAGGACCAACTCAAAAAGATCAACAATGCTAGATTCAAAAAGATTTCGTAGCAGCTGCAAAGTGTCTCTCAGTGGAACTCTAGTAAAAAGTGAGACTACATCAAAGCTGACCATAACATCAGTCTCCGAAAGGTGCATCTTTTGAAGAACACTGACAAATTGTGTTGAGTTCACAACATGGTGAGGACCTTTCCCTACGTAGGAACCAAGCATACTAGCTAGATATTTAGCCAGACCATATGTGGGACTACTAATGGTACTCACAATAGGCCGTAAAGGGACGTCCTCCTTGTGAATTTTTGGCAGACCATAGAATCTAGGTGGTCTGGCAGCACGAGGTCGAAGACCCTTAACGACTTCCGATGGAAAACACGTCTTCTTTAGAAGTGCTGTTACCTTTCTTTCTATTTTCGAAGTTGGGTCTTCATTGAGCGGCTTGTAAGCAGTGTCATTAAGCAGCTTTCTTACCTTGGTCTCGTACATTTCAGCAGTAATAAGGACAGTAGCATTACCCTTGTCCGCTGGTAAGACCACAATTTCATCATTCTGGCGTAAAGCTCTTAAGGCCATGCGTTCAGATTTTGTGATATTCGACTTTGGAAGTTTGGCTCTCTCCAGAACCCTGCATGTTTCCCTCCGAATTTCCTCGGCCGAATCTCCCGGAAGCTTGCGTGCGGCCAATTCAACTGCGCATATGATATCTTTAACTGGAACCGTTTTAGGAGTCGGGGCGAAGTTTAACCCTTTGGATAGTACTTTTTCAGTTGCTTCGTCCAGCTGTAATTCAGTTAGGTTGACTATTGTGTGTTTAGAACTTCGATCCTCTGCCGGACGCTGATATCGTGACAGGCGGTTAAATTTGGAAACCTGTCTGACTGATGTCTTGTCAAACTCCAGGTTCGCCTGAGCCGACGTAGCAGTATCTACCCAATCCCAGGAGGCCGGCGACAGTATGGCAGCAAGCTCCAAATGGCAATGATATAATTCCAGGGCGTTTTTATCAAGTGAAAAACGTGTGTAGCGAATGCGCTCTCGTAGAAGCGAAAGACTTGCACGACGTAGAATCCGGTTGGCTTTTGGAGTATCAATATGATGGCCAACCATACAAAAGCGAGGCACAATGTTTGAATCTCGACACCTCAGTAGGAAGTCGTTAAGGGTCTTCGACCTCGTGCTGCCAGACCACCTAGATTCTATGGTCTGCCAAAAATTCACAAGGAGGACGTCCCTTTACGGCCTATTGTGAGTACCATTAGTAGTCCCACATATGGTCTGGCTAAATATCTAGCTAGTATGCTTGGTTCCTACGTAGGGAAAGGTCCTCACCATGTTGTGAACTCAACACAATTTGTCAGTGTTCTTCAAAAGATGCACCTTTCGGAGACTGATGTTATGGTCAGCTTTGATGTAGTCTCACTTTTTACTAGAGTTCCACTGAGAGACACTTTGCAGCTGCTACGAAATCTTTTTGAATCTAGCATTGTTGATCTTTTTGAGTTGGTCCTTACATCCACTTACTTTACGTACGGTGGAGATTTCTATGAACAGACGGATGGTGTGGCAATGGGGTCACCTTTGTCTCCTGTTGTTGCTGATCTGTTTATGGAGCATTTTGAGAGTATAGCAATAGAAAGGTCTGTTCTTAAGCCGGCATGTTTTTTCCGATATGTGGATGATACATTTGTTGTTTGGCCCCATGGGATCATCAGTCTAAATGAATTTCTGGACCATCTAAATGGAATTCACCCAAACATACGTTTCACGATGGAACTGGAAGAGAATGGTAGCTTGCCTTTTTTGGACATTCTTATTCGGCGAAAACCAGATGGGACTCTTTCTCATAGTGTGTATAGAAAACCTACCCATACGGACCGTTACTTACATGCCGGAAGCTTCCACCACCCGGCTCAGAAAAATGCGGTATTGTACACACTGGTGCATAGAGCGAAAGAAATCTCTGATGCTGACAGTCTGCCGACGGAACTGGAACATCTCCGTACTACATTCAGGAGAAATGGATATTGTAACGGACAAATAGAAAGGGCACTGCAAAAAACGCCAAACAAACAGCCAATTGAACCTAAAGAACGGTATAAAGATCTGGCATATATCCCATTTGCTGGTAACATGTCCGGGAAAATAGGCAGGATACTAGATCGACATGGTATTAAGAGCATATTTCGTCCTCCTGCCAAAATACGTGACTTATTACGTTCTGTGAAGGATGACTTGGGGCTGAAGACACCGGGGGTGTATAGTATACACTGTGAATGTGGGAAATCTTACATTGGACAGACAGTACGCACAATCAAGGCCCGTGTGGCGGAACATCAACGCTACATTCGGCTTTTTCAGATGGAAAAATCTGCTGTTGCTCAACATGTTATTGAAAATGGCCACAGAATGGACTTTGACAACGTGAAGGTGTTGACTAAATGTTCGTTCTTTTGGGAGTCCGTGGTTAAAGAAGCTATAGAAATACGGTTACATGACAACCTGGTTAACCGTGACATGGGTTATTTGTTGAGCAACGCTTGGAAACCAGGGTTATCTATACTGTGCGGCCCACGTTCCCTGGTTGCCGGCGATCCGGTGGAGTGTGGACAGCCGGCTAGACTCGGGCAGTTAAGCAATGCTGAGAGTGGTAAGAACTTGGATGGGTGACCGGTACTGCTAAGCTCCGGTAGTTAAGCAATTGTGAGCGTGGTGAGCGCTTGGATGGGTGACCGCCGCCTCGACCAATCACAGCGAAGCAAGACTGCTAGCGTCATGAGGTTGCTAGGCGACACCAGTAAACGCTTGGCTTTCGTAAACGCAAGATCGCCGCTACTGTTATCGACCTGAAGATGGCTACTGAGATAGTGGCCGAAAGCTTGTCATCTTATAATAAAATCCGGCTGCAAACCTGTGAAGATTTTTTGTCATTTATTCGCCGGGAAAGTCTGCATTCACATATAAAATACCTCTACGGGGAGGAGATGTACATGAGGGTAAGACATCTGGAAAAATTACGAAAGAAGAAGGCTAGACTTTTGTGCTCCTTGGTCTTCCTACTGAGGTGTCGAGATTCAAACATTGTGCCTCGCTTTTGTATGGTTGGCCATCATATTGATACTCCAAAAGCCAACCGGATTCTACGTCGTGCAAGTCTTTCGCTTCTACGAGAGCGCATTCGCTACACACGTTTTTCACTTGATAAAAACGCCCTGGAATTATATCATTGCCATTTGGAGCTTGCTGCCATACTGTCGCCGGCCTCCTGGGATTGGGTAGATACTGCTACGTCGGCTCAGGCGAACCTGGAGTTTGACAAGACATCAGTCAGACAGGTTTCCAAATTTAACCGCCTGTCACGATATCAGCGTCCGGCAGAGGATCAAAGTTCTAAACACACAATAGTCAACCTAACTGAATTACAGCTGGACGAAGCAACTGAAAAAGTACTATCCAAAGGGTTAAACTTCGCCCCGACTCCTAAAACGGTTCCAGTTAAAGATATCATATGCGCAGTTGAATTGGCCGCACGCAAGCTTCCGGGAGATTCGGCCGAGGAAATTCGGAGGGAAACATGCAGGGTTCTGGAGAGAGCCAAACTTCCAAAGTCGAATATCACAAAATCTGAACGCATGGCCTTAAGAGCTTTACGCCAGAATGATGAAATTGTGGTCTTACCAGCGGACAAGGGTAATGCTACTGTCCTTATTACTGCTGAAATGTACGAGACCAAGGTAAGAAAGCTGCTTAATGACACTGCTTACAAGCCGCTCAATGAAGACCCAACTTCGAAAATAGAAAGAAAGGTAACAGCACTTCTAAAGAAGACGTGTTTTCCATCGGAAGTCGTTAAGGGTCTTCGACCTCGTGCTGCCAGACCACCTAGATTCTATGGTCTGCCAAAAATTCACAAGGAGGACGTCCCTTTACGGCCTATTGTAAGTACCATTAGTAGTCCCACATATGGTCTGGCTAAATATCTAGCTAGTATGCTTGGTTCCTACGTAGGGAAAGGTCCTCACCATGTTGTGAACTCAACACAATTTGTCAGTGTTCTTCAAAAGATGCACCTTTCGGAGACTGATGTTATGGTCAGCTTTGATGTAGTCTCACTTTTTACTAGAGTTCCACTGAGAGACACTTTGCAGCTGCTACGAAATCTTTTTGAATCTAGCATTGTTGATCTTTTTGAGTTGGTCCTTACATCCACTTACTTTACGTACGGTGGAGATTTCTATGAACAGACGGATGGTGTGGCAATGGGGTCACCTTTGTCTCCTGTTGTTGCTGATCTGTTTATGGAGTATTTTGAGAGTATAGCAATAGAAAGGTCTGTTCTTAAGCCGGCATGTTTCTTCCGATATGTGGATGATACATTTGTTGTTTGGCCCCATGGGATCATCAGTCTAAATCAGGGGTCCCCAAACTTTTTATCACGTCGACCCCCTCATAGAACATTTGTCTTCTTATCGACCCCCAGATTAAACGTTTAATAAAATCCAGTGCCGGATCTGGGGGGGGGGGGGGTGTAAACCAGGGTGCCAACTTTTGAAGGAGGCGGCAAAATCATGTTTGAAGGGCGGCGATTTAAGTAGCGGAAACCTGTTTTCAGCTCTACTATAGTACACTGGGCGCAGGGTGGCGACAACAATGAGTTTGGCCAACAATCGCTGCGGCGGCAATAATGTGTTTAGCCGGCAGTCGGGGTGGCGACAACAATGTGTTTGGCCAACAATCGAGGCGGCGACATTTGGGGTCGGACGGCAAAAATGGGGGCTCCCAATAATGTTGCAAATGGCGGCATTCCCACAATTTTTGCCCCGGCTCGAAAAATTCCTGGAACCCCCCCACTGATAAAATTTTTAAATCATTTTTAGCATTTCTGATGCTAAGCAATAAGGAGACTTGCATAACAACCCAAAGAAAGTAATGTTAGGTTGAAAATTGGTAAGTTTTAGTCGCAAATCACCACGGTTTTCCAAGTTCAGTCTGTTTCTCTGTTTTGTCAAAATAGCGTTCGCGTGGCTAAAGCCAGCTTCAACCACGTAAGAAGTTGGTAATGCAACTAAGAAAGGTTCGGCTTCTGCTCTGAGCTTGGGGTATTTTGTAGCAACATTGTTATTGCTCCAAAATTCGCTGAGGTTTTTATTTTTAAACAACGCTTTAGCTTCCAGATCTACGCATATTTCAATCAGTTCATCTTCTAAGCCAGGTTCATTACCTTCATTATCAATTTTAACATCAAATGGAGAAGCAAACCATTCAGGAACATGCATGTTTTCCAAGTCTTCGAAACGTGCTTTGAAGTCATCTCTTAATTTATCGAGATGTTTAATATATATCTCCAAATCACGGTCGGGTATCTCTTCATTTTCTTTCAGTAGTCGAAACTTTGAAAAATATTTAAATTCCTTACGTGCCAGTGAAGATTTTAACAGGTCCATTTTTAGTTGAAAGGCCATTATAATTGTTCGAGCTTGAACAACTGAAACATTTTTTCCTTGCAAACGCTTCTGTACTGCGTTAAATTTCTAATAAAGATCTGCCAAATAGAACAGATGGTTCTTGCACTGTTTTAACTCGTCACATAGTAATGGATCCACATTCTTAAGAAACTCTGCAGACGAGTCGTACAAGTCAACAAGCCTCTGCAAACTATCACCTCTTGACAACCACCTTACCTCAGTGTGCAAAATTAATTGATTGAAAGGTTCATCATTTTATTCACATAACTTCGCAAACGGTCGGGAATTGAGAGGATGAGCTATAATTTTATTAATTGACCTAATGCACACTTTTAGAGTATCATGCAACTCGCCACTCAACTTTTTGGCTACAAGATGCTGCCTGTGTAGGACACAGTGAACGGTACGTACTTTAGGAACCTTTCCACTATAACGTCCTACCATAGCAGCTGCACCGTCAGTAGCTACTGCAGTAATATTCCCGAAAGGAATGTTGTGCTTGTTCAAATAATCTTGCAATCATAAAAAAATTGTCTCACCTTTTGAATCAGTTTGAAGATATTTAGCAAAAAGAAATTCATCAACAGTGCCATTCAGGGATGGGCTATGGAACCTAACATAAGCCATGAGAAGATTTGAACTTCCGAAAGTTGATTCGTCAAGTTGAATAGCAAACTTAAAATGCTGGAACTCAGAGGTGAAAGTTCTTTCCACTTTATCGGCCATTTCCTCTATACATCGCTGCACAGTATTTGCACTCAATGGTATGCACTTTACAACTAGTTGAGAGTCTTTCTTCATAATATTTTCAATTACATCTTTTATAGCTGGTATTACAATCTCTTCACCAATAGTGTACGGTTTGAATTTCTTTGCTATGTTAAGTGAGATGCTGTAGGATGTCCTCAGTCCTCCTTCTCTGTCAGCACTAGCAGATGACTTCAAATATGTAGTCTACTTAAATTTGGCCGAACTCTCAATTTATCTTTTAGCATTTTGAAATACTCAAAATCTTTGTTTTTCTTATCAGAATGGATCCTTTCCATGTGGTCTTTCATTTTCGCCGGCTTCATAGCATCATTGCTGAAAGTTTTTTCACATAACAAGCACATAGGAATAGTTTCATTAGAAGATGTCACAAAACCATATTTCAAATACTCGTGTGAATATTGTCTGCATTTCTTCTTAGCACTGGTAGACGACATTGTAGGTATTAAACTCAGATTTATAATATGAACAACACGATACGATCGCAGCACAACAAACAGCGGCAGTAAGGGCCTTATTACACTAGGCGACTTGGCGGCGCAACCAGCCGGGCCACTGGTGGCTCTGCTCGTCGCTGGGCACAGAGTCTTATGGAGCTTATTACACTAGGGCAGCCAGTGGCGCCGCCAGAAACTGGCGGCCGGCTGGCTGCCCTGCCCGGCGACCAGGCCGGCAACCACTGGTTGCCGAGAGTCGTGGCGGGGCATTGTATCTTACCTAGCTTATTACACTAGGCCACCTGGCGGCGCCGCCAGACCCGCCACCACGCGTTCAGTCTACTGTTCATATGCCCCCTTCCTACTTTACAATTTTAAAATTGCAGAGATACTGAGTGTCAGGGTTTGGTGAGACAACTGGGGGACAGTCATCCTGTGATGGGAGGGAATGATCAGAGGAGATTATAAAATGACGAACCTACAAAATTTGAAATAAATTCTCAGGAAATTGCGAAGTAACTCAGAAAGCTAAAACTGGTGTAGGTAATATTACTACAGATTTATTAAAGATTGTGGGATAGGATATTGTACCTTACCTTAAAATTTTGTTTAAAATGAGTTTGGAGACTTGCTGCTTACCAAAGGATTGGAAAAGACCGATAGTAGTACCAGTTCATAAAGGAAGGGTTAAAAATATGGTGAAAATTCCTGCCCAATTAGTTTGTCATCAGTGATGGGCAGAATGATTGATAGATTGATATGCAACTATATCAGAAATCTCTGTGAAGAACGAAACTAGTTTTTAGATCGACAACATAGCTTTAGGCAAGGATATTCATTTGAATCTCAAGTAGTGGGCTTTATGCGAGATATTTCAAATGAATTTGAAATGGGAGGCCAAGTTGATAGTGTGGCATTAGATCTTTCTAAGGCATTTTACAGAGTGAGCCATGAAATAGTTTTAAATAAACTGAAATGTATTGAATTGGATGAAAAAGTTACTTGCTGGGCACAGGAATTCTTAAAAGTCAGAAAAGCAAAGGGTTAGATTAGGAAATACATTATCAAGAGAAGTGGAAGTAAATATGGGAGTTGCTGTTCATTATTCTAATGAATGACTGTGTTACAGTCAGAATCTAGGTATTTTTGCAAATGATACAATGGTATACAATAGGATAAAAACAGGTGAAGACTGAACAGTTGCAGGATGATCTGGATAGAATATCTAAATGGGTAGCTCAGCATGGAATGCAGATATATGCCAAGAAGAGTCGGCTTATAAGATACAAATATAAATAGATCTAAAGGTTAATTATGATTACAGAGTGGGGTCAGATTTGCTTGATGAAGTGAAATTCTT
>JARYHS010002146.1:0-42197 GCA_031002005.1 Vandiemenella viatica
ATTTTCAAGCACAAATTATGTTGTAATACAGCCTGGACCAGTATGAAACCGTTAAATGTACTTAGGGAATAATTTATAGTGGAGACTTGCGTTTGACCACTGCAGTATTATGATAACTCCTGGCGGAATCGCGATCTCCAGTAATCCCGTTATTTTTTAGATACCTTAGAAATAAATTCTTCGTCAGAGTAGGAGTTGTCAATTAAAAATCCTTTCAATTTTTTCCTGAATTTATTCTTATCATCTACTAGACATTTAGTATGTGTTGGGAGCATATTGAAGATATGTATCCCTGAATATCAGCCCCTTTTTGAACAAATGACAGTGACTTGTAAGTCTTGTGAAGATCATTTTTTCTTCTCATGCCATAATTGTGTATTTTACTATTTGTTTCAAACAAAGTATAATTTGTGACTACAAAGGACATTAATGTGTATATATACTCAGATGCTAATGTTAAAATCCCTAACTTCTTGAACAGCTCTCTACATATAGTTCTATTGCTAACCCCACACAATTCTTATTACACGCTTTTGGGCTCTGAACACTTTGTCTCTATGGGTAGAATTGCTCCAGAATATTATTCCATATGAAAATAGGGAGTTAAAATAAGCAAAATAAACGGGTCTACTGGAGATCGCGATTCCGCTACAACAACATTCAGTATTATCCTTGGACAACTGCTGTAGTCAGTCGCAAGACGTATTGTTTTTTAGCAGTAATTACGATATAATACAGCCTGTACCATTATTTTGAAGCAGAAATTAGGTTGTAATACAGCCTGGACCAGCATGAAACCATTAAATGTACTTGGGAAAGAATTTCTAGTGGAGTTTTGCGATTGACCACTGCAGTATTTTGATGGAAACTCCTGGCGGAATCGCGATCTCCAGTAATCCCAAATAAACTAGCTGCCTCATACGGAGATTTCCTAAAGCTGAAATTGTACGAATTGCAAACATGGCTGCTCCCAATCGCTTTAGTAAGTCAGAAACATGTACTTTCCAATTTAAATTATGATCAATATACAAACCTAGAAATTTCACTCTCTCAAACTTACATAATGCACATTTAGGCAAATTACAGTAATTAATACTACAAGCTCAATTTAACAAGCTCTTACCTGTGGCTGGCTAATCTTGGAAACAAGCTCCCTGGATTCGTCACACAAGTGATAATGTTCTAAGCTGTAGCTTACTGCAGTAACATGTTTAGATGTTACAGACCACCCAGATCCCGCTGGACATAGATGGCACATAGCCTGATAAATTTCTCTGGATTCTCTACTGAGCACCAGTTTCACCCTATAATCCATATTATTTGCAGTTGCAGCCGAACACAAAGCTTCAATGAAGATAATCTCATTAAACCCATCTTCGGGAAATTAGTTCACTGCCTCCGGAAGCACTGCCTCAAATTGAAATAATGTTTTATTGAGGTTTGGGAGTTGTTCTATCCTCTGTAACCTGTAAATGCAACGCAAAACTTAAAAACAAAAACAGGAATAAAAGACTTTGGCCTAAAATCAGACATTTATAGATTTTTAAAAATGATTTCAAGCGGTTCAAGAAGCGAGTAGAGAAAAACCGACAAGAGGGCTAAGCCATATTTCAAGAGGGTCTAGCCATATTTCAAACAAATTTCTACATTTTACATACGTTTAACGGCTTCACATATAGATTTTATGAAATAATATGCATTTTGGAACGTGTGTAGTAAATTATTCGCTTTGATCTTGTGAATTGTCACCTGTTAATCAGTTCTTGTTTCGTGCACTTCCAACAGATTACGTGCTCCGTCTTGAAGGAGTAACTCTTTCAGCGTTAAATTCTTATAACCGCACTCCACCACACACAAAAACAAACAGAGACAATGAAAACAAACACATAATGTAATGGCGCTACAACTCAGTAGCATGGAGGATTCCTTCCTCCATGCTCAATACCAAACAGATACACGTATCGTCATTGCTACGTCACTTCCGCGTGGCGAGGGAGTGGGAGGCGCGTGGCGAGGGAGTGGGAGGATTCTCGCACGGCATGGGTGTACCCACAGACGCTTCAGACTTGCTCTGACTTAGAGGTTCTTGTGACAATTTAAGAAAAGTAATAAAATAAAATAAATTTTGCCTGACCATGTGTGTCACGATTAGTGATTTCACACTAGTTAGTGTCCTCTTACTGCTTGCACCAAGTGCCAGCATAAGTGTAATGACAAATTATTTACATCTGTGCCATTGGGAAGAAGTATGTTCCTCAGTGATATGTCTCTCTGTCTTATCAACATATTTGTAATGATTCTATGGTACTTATTATCTGTAGGCTTACATAATTAAAAATAATAAAAGCAATACCAAAATTGGTGTGTTAAGATATAAACATTTTAGTCTTATAGATGACTTTCACATACAAATGGATTAATTTTCAACTGCTGTGGCAGGAATAATTTTCAAAGAAAAAATCAGGTATGTTAAACACAGCTGCATGGGTAAATTGACATCATGGAAATTAGTCTACAGCCATTAAAATGAATATCTCATTTGCTATTCATTACTTTAGTCACAAGTATCGGAGTTGTGTGCGGTTCATAGGCTCCAGTTCAACAACAATTTGTTTCAATACCAGATTTTTCAATTTTGCTGATAGTTTAAATTGTTTTTGTGTGTAATACCATTTAAATGGTAATATGTAAATCAAGATGGTTTGAGCCCTGTCTATAATTAAGTTGCACTTCCTCTGGTAGGAATAAACACATCCTACAGCCAAAAATTTCTGTTTGTCATTTACCTCGCAATAGATAGAAAAACGCCATAGTGGCTTAATCTTTGAGTCTATGATATTTTATTAAAAAAAAAAAAATGCCCTCTGTTTTGAAGATAAGATTATATAATAAATGTAGAGCATTGCATTAGCTCCAATATCTTTGACACCTTCATTGATATTACGCGGTCTGCATAATCTTCTGACTGGCTTATCTCCCAAGGAGAGCTTTGTTTGCAGCAAGGTTTCTGAAAATGAGGTTCGTGAACCCCTGGGGGTTCACCTGTTGATTGTAGGGTGCTCGTAATAAGATTTGAATTATGGCGTCTTACTGGCTGTCTCACACTTGCAATACATCGGACTGTGCATGTATGACTAAGCTCTCCATTCATCACTTCCTCTATAATTATAATCTTTCATTTAGACTGCCGATATCCAAATTTTTTCCATTGCGTCACCTTTTCACACCTGTTTATAATAAAAATGAAATGCAGGAATTGACTGAATCTGAATTGAAATTGTACAAAATTTACTCATCTTTCAACCAAAAAACAAGTGTGTCCATCACATTAATTAATTACAAGCTGCTATTTGTGACCATTGCTTAAAAAATATTTATTTTTTATTAGTAAAAAGCCATTTTTCATGTGGTATTTCTTTGTCTGGGAAATTTGGTAGGAGTATAATTTTGAGAATCCATAGTTTACAGTATCCATTACTCATTGTGGCAGCATTGCAGTGAGGCAGTATACCCTTTACCTGTATTTAAAATAACTTCTTATAGTTTTTGGTCATCTCAGTCTGCCAGTAAAGCCAGGCCTGATGCTTACCTCGGTGTCGCTTAGTTTAGAGGTTACCAACCTGGGAACGTGGGGCGTGAGGTAGCTTCACTGCCTGTGTGGACGATACCCTAACTCTACTCCATCACCAGTCTTCTCAACTGACTTATCTTTATTCTAACATTACATACTTAGCGACTTTCATCTGACATGTCTTTGTTAGTTCCGAGAAGTAGGCATTTACCTTATTAATAATAAAATTGTGACGGGATATGGAAAGAATTCTGGAGGTGGGTGTGGTATGAAAAACATTGGGAACCCCCCTTTTTTTTCTTACATTATCCTATATGTGTAATATTTGAAACACCACCACAGTTCCTACTGCTTCATCATGTTTTCCACTGTATATTCTTAATAACTTAAATTTATGCAATGTAATCTTCTCAGCTGTCCAGCCTAATAGTGTCATAGAAACACTATGACACCATACGATTGGTAACCTGTGAAGACCACTCTGCATTGCTATGCTCTCATGTCAAATTAGAATCAGCCACCCTCCATCAAAACTCTTACACAGTTTATTCATGGTAACATGTGCAGCACTGTGCGCCTCATTACTAAACTATATTTTGAAGACTGACCTATTCTGACAACCAAAATTCTCAATGAACTCTAGGTAGATGATTTTTTCTAGTGGATAGATGTGTCATATCCTTATTGAGGAAAGGAAAAAATCAATGGGTGGCTGGTTACTGGCGTACTGCATTTACCATTTTGATCCCTTAATCACTCTCTCTCTCTCACACACACACACAAACTCACTCCCTCACTCTCTCTCTCTTTCTCTCTCTTCAATTTGGCTCAGATATTCACTATTCATTTATTAACCCTTTAGCTGCTACTGTTTGCCCGGCCGAGCCCTCGCTGAGTGCTGTTTGTTTAGGCCTAAGCTGCTTACCTGCCCTGGAATGCCGCGTTAGGCCGGACCGCTGTGTACTGAATACGTCTGGAGCGTTGTGTGTGACATTCTTCTGCTGTCGCTCTGCGATTTGAAACCCCTGCTACAAAATAAACGCTGTTAATATAACATCTAAAGTTTTTCAATTTAAAGCTACTCTAAAAGTGAATATCTGCGTAAGCAAACATGCTGGTACTTCATATACTAAATAGATATTACAGCAACTGAAATGTTTTTAGTTTGTGAGCGTAGTAATTTATCTGGAGAGATTACCTTTCACAAATTCTGCACATATTTTCCAGCCTTCTTTTTGACCCGGGCTTTGGACCGTCACTGGCGAAGTTTTTTTTTTTTTTGTATTTCGTTTAGTTTTAGAGGCGTATAAATGTAATATAATTATTACTCTGCAGTTACCCATGGTTAGTAATTCTTTTTGTGTGATAAGCCTTGAAAAATGGTACAAAACACAGTGATACATTACATGTTCTGCATTGGTTTCTCGACGCACTTTCTGTTTCGAACACAGCGCATTTACGCATTGGCGTGCTCTTCTTTGAATTTGCAATATGAATGAAATTTGGAAAATGTCTCCCAGTAAATACTTGACGATATTCTTTATCAGAGTGTCTTCCATTGCTAGGTTCGTTCTGTTCTGTGGTATATGCTTCAACAACTTCTCTAAGGGGGCGTCCATAAATTACGTGAGGTGAAATAGGGGTGGGGGTCGGGCGAAATATTACCAAGGGGGAGAGGGGGTCAATGGAAATCTCGCGTGAAATTTTTTGGACTATAGAGTAAAAAAATCTACAAATGACATGAAAGTCGATGTATTTTCTCGAAAAGTGCAGCTTTGGAAGGTTGAGACCTAAAGAAACAAGGTCTCAAAAAGTTGCGAGGGCGATTTCTAGGGAGGGGGGGGGGGCGTCTCACGGACCTGATCCTACAAGAAATCCTGAAAAACACCTCACGTAATTTAAATTTAGATTTATGGATGCTCCCTTACCTGAGACAGATGAAACTCTGCAACTGACTTTTTTCGTCCACTCGGTGAAGAGTGTGAGCATTTAAAATGCAGTTGTCGAGAATGTGGAAAAAGATCTTTTTAAACCACTTCATACTGAAAATATAGTGTGAATTGATTCTCGCGTATCTGTTGGTCTCATCAGCAATAGATATCGTATAATATTCTGTTAGAAATATCAGGAAAAATGACAAACGACTTGAATGTTAACCTAATCCACACTTGTGACCTGCAGCTTAATCGTCAACCACATGTGGTCAAACGTGTCACTAAAGCATTCTCTTTTTCCACACATTTCGCCCTCACTATCTGTAGCTTCAAATTCTGAAGAATATTCATATCTGGTGGAGACAAATGGTCATTTTCCACTAGCTGATGTACACAGCTTAGGAATATTACATCGAGATCCTATCGTAGGGTCATCACTGTCATCCATATCAAAGAGATCATATTCACTGTCGCTTCTAGTAAGAATCTCCATGATTTCTTCCGCTGTACAAACACGACGGCGTGCCATTTTCTCAGCGAAAACTAAAAGGAAAAGAGCAACACAAATTAGATCGCAGCTGCCAACGCTCAAGGGCCGAATGAGGAAAACAACTAACCACCCTGAGTGGAAATATGGCTTCATGACCAGGCCGCTTAAAGGCTAGCGTGTTAATATGTGCAGAGCACACAGGGACCCGAACGGCCCGACGTGTTAAGACGTCCAGAGCACAGACAGGGCGGAAAGGCGGCGCGTTTGTACTCGTCTAGAGCACCTGGTCGCAGTAGTGGTGGCGCGTGTATACACGTGAGGAGCACCTGGGCGCAGTAGTAGCTACGCGCGTTAACACGACTAGAGCAGTCAAAGGGTTAACCGTATAATTTAGAGTAAAAATTAAATTAATGATTGTAAATGATACTGCTGACTTGCATATTTATCTTAGAAAATTAAAATAAAGCATGATCTTGGCATAGATAAGCCAATATCCATTAAAGAATATTTTTACAGTAAATTTCATTAAACTTGTTCTATGGTTCTGATACGTTTGTATATATTCTTCATTTAAATGCTTACTAGTAGCACCCAATCAAATTTCATTGTTGCCTTTAACAACAGCTGGTCCTAAATTTTATCTTTTTTTGCTCCCATAGTTTTATCTTTAATATAGATATTTCACTAGTGCAAGAGAGCCAGCATACTTGTGCCAACATTAAACACTCAGTCCTCTAATATTATCACTTTGACAGTTCCCCCACTCTTTCAGCAGTAAATAATCATTATCTTACAGCCTAACAAATCTTTCCCATGCAGTCTGACCCTATGTAGCAGACATCTGTTCCAGTCAAATATCTGCCACCTAGGACTCCTTCAGCCTAATGTAATTCTTGATTTACAACTAACTCAATACTAAATCAATAAATCAGATCCTTAATTATGCATAAGCTCACTATATTCTTTCCTATAACTATCTCCTCTTCTCAGCATCGATTCCCACTTGTTGCTGTCCCTGTCCCTGTTTCAGTCCTATACTCGCTTAATACCACCAAATAGCTTAGGAATTCCTTCCCCTTGGATTATATGTTTCCTCAAAATTCTCACTTGCTGCCTGTCACAACGAATCTTCCAAACCTTACTTTTTGAAAATCTTATTTGTGGGGTACAATGTGTTTTGCTATTACTATTATACACTTGCCCACCTGCCTCTGTTGCCCAAACTGCTTTAGTGTATTTGCTAACAGTTTTATATTTCACAGGATAAGTTTGTGGTTTATATTATGTATAGACAGTATCAATAATTTCAGTAACTGCTTTAAAGTGGTAGGAGTGACTAATTCCCGTGACCATATATATATATATATATATATATATATATATATATATATATATATATATATGTATGTTTGTTTGTTTGTTGGTTTGTTTGATCGTTCTTCATACATATCCTCAGTTTGCATCTGATCTCGATGAAAATTTGCACACCTATCCTTTGAAACAAGGAGAAAAATACTGTCTACATTTGGTTGAAAAATTATCTATATAAATAATACATGTTGCCTTACTCAACGGCGATAGACAGATGCGTTGGATATGGAGGTTTCTGTCCTATTATGCAGTGTAGTGGTCAGGTAGCTCAGTGGTTAAAGCGCTAGCGTACTGATTTTTGGGTCGTGGTCTGCGGTTCAAATCTCAGTGGATGCTAAGATTTTAAATAAATTGGTTTTTATCATATGAGTCACGTCTGGGCTGTCTGTTATTCAGGTTGAATCTTAAATTGTAGATATCACAAAGTTAGGGGTGCAATGCGAGTCAAATCGTTGGTAGTCTTGCAATGATTTAGGTGTACACTTTTTTACGTTATATTAATCCCTCAGGGGTGATTCGCAGTCAGTGTGTGTGTGATCTGCAATAATAATACTATAAATATGAAAGTGAGTCTCTGTCTTTTGTTACATTTTGACAACTAAATGCCTATACCTATATTGACGGAATTTGACAAGAAAATCTGTAGGGAGGCCACAGGACATATTTTTCGGTATGATTAATTGTAATCCCGAAATTTTGAGAACTTCGAAAGGTAACAGAGAGACAGATATGTGTGTCAGTCTGTAATGTTATGTCGCTTGCTCAAGCTATGCTTCTCGCGCATTAAGTTAGTGTATAACTTATTAATAACTTTCGTTTAGAGAAGAACTTATTATTTATCATAGATGTCGATTATCTCTGTCCTTTTACTTTGTGTCTGCTTAAATGTTTCTGGAACCAGTTTACTTTGCCCTCTTTTTTGTCATGCCTTGTGGGTGTAAACTGGCCTAAGTTGTGATGGCTTTCCGGTCATATTATGCCAACTCTGTGTTGTTTGGGACCAATCCTCCGCTACCAACAACTTCTATATTCAATTCTGGCAAAGCATTTCTTAATACACGCGTACAAAGTAGTGGGTATCAGCTAGTTCTTAATAAAGCCATTATCTGACCCCCAGTCACCAGTAATCCCCTAATTATTATTACAATTTAACTCCTGTTTATTCCTGGTTAATTATTTTATATTATTGTATACTCTTATCTTGTCTGCCACTCACTACTTTTACTAACTTTCTTCTACATGTTATAAATTATTTTGGACCTGGGACTGCTTCCCTCAATGTTATAATATTTGGTACACCTAGAAGCAGATGTTAAAATCTAATAAAAATTTTCATAGATGGTAGGAGCAATAACACAAATATCTGATTTAACTGTCAATTGAAATCAGTGGTTTATTCTGGTAGTAATGGCTGGTTCACACTATAGATAGACTAAGCTCAAGGCAAAGATCAACTTTGCTGGGCACGTAATCTAATGAGAGCATTATTGCTCCCAGTCCTTTAAGGTCAGGGCAAGGCTGGTTTACCAGTCGACGATGTTCAAGACTGGAGTGTTTTGTGAATCAAGCTGATCATATCTCATCTGCATCTACATATATACTCTGCAATTCACAAAATAGTGGGTAGCAGAGGGTGCACAGCACCAAAGCTAATCTCTTTGCTGTGCATTCCAATCCCTAATGGTACGAGGGAAAAAAGAATTCATATAAGAATCAGTCCGGCACCTTATTTCTCTAATTTTACCTTTCCTGTCCTTCCGACTCAAATAGGTTGGTGGAAGAAGTATTTCACTACACTCAAAAGTGAAAGTGGGAGTACGCATGTTTTCCAATTAGTTTAAACGAAACGTGTGTCTTCTATCTACCAGAGACTCCCAACCTAATCTAGTAATCAGTTCTGTGACGCTTTCATAAGGACTGTAGCAAGCGGTCACGAATCAAGTGGCTCTTCTCTGTACTTTTTCTATACTTTCGATCAATCCTTTACGAAACGGGTCCCAAATGGCACAACAATAATCCAAATGTGGACGCACAAGAGATTTGTACGCTATCTCCTTTGTTTGTTCATTACAATTTTTCAAGATTCGACCTATGAATCGCAGCCTAGAATTAGCTCTACCTACTAACGAATTAATGTGTATGTCCCATTTCATGTTCCTTTGTACTGTTACTCCCAAATATTTCATAGAATCGACCATATCAATAACTGTATTGTTTAACTCGTATTTCTGAACAATTGGATTCTTTTTGTTAGTTATGCTCATTATCTTGCAGTTTTTACAATTTAGAGTAAGTTGCCACTCAGCGCACCAAGCCAAAATAACATCCAGATCGTGCTGAATTTCTAAGCAATCGGACAAATTTCTTACTTCCCTATAAATAACCGCATCATCTCTAGTGTGAACGTGCAACACTGAGGTCAGATCGGATCAACATCGATGACAAACATCTCAGATCTTGTTCAGAGTTTCAGTGTTATATGATTTTACTCATAATAATATTGCAATTCATCTAAAAAATTAAGCTATGGATGGAGATCACAAAAAAGTACAGTATAAGAAAATAAAAATTATTTTCACAACAAGTAAAAGTATTGCAAAAAATTTGATTATTTTATGTTATTTATGTTGAAAATATTGATAATTCGATACCGTGTCCTCTTTTGTTTGTTAAAGAAGAGGAAACTATTTTGTTAGACTGAATATAAAAATTATCCGGATCAAACTTATAAGGATCAAAAATATGGTTTGACCTGACCTAAGGTGACCATGAGTGTGAGTGCTCCTGAGCTGATCTAACCTAACAGTATTTGACTTCATCTCTAATGTGTACCATACTTAAGTGTCATACCCTGTTGCACTATCCTTAATGCACATACACAAGGCAGTATGATTTGACATTTAGTCATAAAGATTTCTAATATAAACTTGTGGAAGATTGTGGCTTATTAACTTTCTCTTCAGACTCAGGAGATCCTTTGATGGGTGAAGCCACTATTTGAGGTGGTCCCCTATATCTTCTTTAGCCCCCATGTCAGGAGACTTGGCAGATAAGCCAAAGTGTTGATGGCATAAAGACAGTCATTAAATACCTGTGCTGTGTGTGGTCCAGTGGTGTCCTATTAAAAAAGGCCCATTATATTCACATTATGAACTATAGCATGAGGCTGTGGAATATCTTGGTAAGCTCTCTCATGGCATCTCACTCAGCAATGAAGACTGAACTGGTGGGGCCATTCAAGAAAATGCATGGCCGTGTGTCTACCTCCCCCACCCAACCTCACTCAAGATATAACCATAAGAGTAATCCCTGTGAAGATTTCAGTAGAACGTGGCTTGAGGACATTGGGAATGCATGTCTTCATTTAAAGTCACCTTGAAATTAAGTGTGTGGATTCACGAACCCCTTGTAGTGCTATTGCATATTTTTGGATGATGGAAAGAGACACCAGCACTTACATGCACATCTCTTTGGTGGTCTTCATGTATCTTCCTGCTGAGGGTTTGTTACACCAATGAAGTCCAATAAGCCAACTCTCTCAAACTCCGTACGTTTTATATACCTGGGTCGAATTAAATAGCAGATATTCTACTTATGTACAGATGCTCACTCTACAAGCACGCTGAGTTCACTGCTCACAGATTCTTAAATGATCATTCATGTTACCAAGACTATAGCACACTCTGGGGAGAATCTTATGTGACTATTACAGACAACCTAAAATCAGTTGCAGTGTTACCAATAATAGGTAATAATTTTAACACTCTCTGATCATTTATTCTAAAGGTGTGAAATATCATTACCACAAATTTATTACCCCCATACTGATAATGATATATTGGTCTTGCTGCTCCTTTATGGTATATGCCATTCACTACTGTGAATGATTAAGGGTTCACTATAAAATTATGTTTTTGTTTATATGGCTTTTGTAATTTACACACTGCTTTTCTTTAGCTTTGGTATTTAGAACCATATCCCAGGTTATATTTATCATCCAGGTTTGTTAGAAACAGACATGTGTTGCATTTCCCTCAAGTACTCCTGATCCACAAAGTAGTCATTCAGGCTCCATTCACTGATGGCAATAACACTGATGTTTTCTGGTTGACTCCTTGACGATTTAAGTTTACTTACAAAAAAACAGTTTCAATTTTTGTCTTGTTGTTTGAACCTCCAAGTAGCTAATCAAAACTCAGTCAGTTGCCTTTCAACATCACTGCTTCTAGATCTTAGCCCTTATAGATTGAACTTCTGTAGTTTTATAAGTTGTATGATGATAAAACATTTGATTTCCTTTTTTTTTTTTTTTTTTTTCTTTTTTTTTTTTTTTTTTTTTTTTTTTTTAAAGCAGTTATGACCATGATTCGCTGAATTACATGTAGATCATATACAATGGCAGTGTTTCCCAAACTTTTTTTTAACCCAAGGACCAGTAAAATGTAAAAAAAAAATTCTAACAGCTACCAACTTAGATAGGACTAATATATTTACATATGTGTATGTTATTAACCAACCCTTCCACTTGTTATCAGTACAGGGTGTTTCAAAAAGGACTTTACAACTTTGAAAATTCATATAAATTTTATGAATCAAGGTACAGAGCTGGTTTTGGCGTTGTTTTAAAGGAAAGCACTTGAAGTTTTTTTACCTTAAACTAAAGATGTTCTATGTGGCTTCCGTTGGTTATTCTGGAGACATCCCATCGGCAGTTGATTTCTTCCCAGACTCGCACTAGCATTTCAGGTATAAGTTGATAAGCAGCAGCGTAAATTCTTGCTCTAAGTTCAGGTAGAGTGGCCGGCAAAGGAGGTACGTACACCATATCTTTTATGAAACCCCAGAAGAAAAAATCTAGCGGTGTCAGGTCGGGGGAACAGGGGGGCCATACAATTGGCACATCATGGCCAATCCATTGACCTGGAAAGCATAAAGAACTTCTATTATAGCATGTGCTTATTCAATGCTGGAAATTCCATTTTAAATTAAACCCTTTGCCTTTTCCACTTAATCATCTTATTATTCAATGAACATGTTAAGAAAAAAACTGTGTGTCTGATGTGTCCATTTGCAGTGCAGGAGAGACTGAATTAACAATCGAGAACCAGTAGTGGCGACAGTCAAAGAAATGCGACCCGCGGCATCCAAATGTGCATTGCAGTATTTTCGCTGAACATAATGCGGCATGGCCCTTTATAGTGTGTGCTTACTTCAAATTGCCACTAACGCGGACGTTTCCCTACAGGCAATTTCCTTTCAAAACAGGGACTTTCTACCAGTATAAGATCTCCAATTTTGGCCAGTATATGTGTTGAAGCATTTCAAGCTGTAGTTATCCACAACTCCAGCTTGAGGAGGTTATATCTAACATATATTGATGACTGCTTTACTCACACCTTGTTAAACTGTTTTCATAATAAAATAAAGTTCACCATCTAAGTAGAAGTGAACTAAAAATACTAATATTCCTGGAAGTAACGGTGTGGCAGGAAAAAGGATAGATACTTTGTGTATGATGTATACCAGAAGCTCAAGCAGTACAATATTTGTATGCAGGAAAATTCTTAGCACTACCTAGCAACAAAATGTGGAATATTAAGAAGGCCACAATTTATGATGGGTGACCATATTGCTAAAAGTAACAATTTTAACAAATATTTCTGTCCAATAGCTATTTTCTTTCTGATAGCAATAATACCATCACTACATAAGACCTCCACACAACTCCATTCTTTTCTGCCACAGTGCCATCAGAAAAAGACTTTTCAGTAGGTTAGTGCTGCTCCTTCCTTCGCACAGATAGTTGGAGATTAGTTGCCTACAATAATGAAAAATTGAGTCAATTGTACAGAGCAACTCAGAAGACATACAAAGCACTGATAAGCCACAATGACCAGAGGGAGCATATAAAAACACCAGGCATTTATAAAATGCCATGCAGGAAAGGTTGAATGAACACATTACAGACTTCATAGTTATGTCACATAATAATAATCATTCCGTGTGGCCGTAATGACCTGGAGACAGGGTTTTATTGGCTGCGCTTTCTGCCCCTGTTGTAGCAACCTTAACCTAACCCGACAATCGTGCTGGGTACTGAGGACCTACAGTTTAACGTGTAATCCGAACCATTGAAGTGATCCTGCGTACTTCACATTACACAGCAGGCTGTGCCAAAGGTGAAGGTCAGGTTAAGCGCCTTTGAAAATCCCCGCCGAGACAGAGATTCGAACCGGGGACCTTTTGATCTCCAGTCAGACGCCTTAGCCACTGAGCCACCAGACCGCTCATTATGTCACATGATGAGCTATAGCACAGTTTTCTGTAAATAGTGTTGACATAGTTTTACTAATGGAACTTACAATCTGGTTCGCAAAATATGGCTTGTTGACATTTTAAAATGTCTCTTTTAAAGTTGAAAGTTTGGGGTAAGCCAGTGAGTTTTATGACATCTGGCCCGTTTATGGACAGTATCTGCTACTCGGAGTGGTAGGGTCCCCTCGAGAATTGATGCTGCCTAGTTGCTTGTATATCTAGGTCTGAAATAGATTGATTAAATTTCTTCTTCAGAATGGATTTGGAGAGCTGAAACAAATAAAACATAACCTTCACTGAAAACCTATCCCCACAGGATAATTTTTTCTACTTCACAATGCCATTATCACTTTAGTACATTACAGATTTCTGAATGAAACATCCAGCAGTTGAAACATGTAATTCAGGAAGTTAACAAAACCTTTAATGAATTATAATTATCAATCTTGTTAAAAATGGGAAAGCTTCTAAAATACTTTATGCTTTCTGAAGAAAACCTTTTGTAAACTACTATTCAGGTGCAGAACTGTAGGAATCAGATATATAAATAAATTACACAATTAATATTGGGATATAGTTTAGCTATTTATTTATTCCCAAATATATGGTACCATTTTTTAGCTGAAAAGATGTTAGTATTCTTCTCATATAAGAATACAGATGGTTAATGTTTCAAATATATACAACAGTGAATTGTTGTTTAACTACTTTTCCTTTAAAATAGCTGGAAATTGTTTCTTATACATATATCTGATTCATGATAATAGGATTGAGATGTTTATAATTATGATAATAAGTTGCTTTAAAAAAAATTATTTATGCTCTGATTTTAGCATTTTTACTGCTTTTACCCATCCTGGCATGACATATATTCAAAGTTTTATCTGTGCTTAGTAGTAAAGGAACTGAAACTGTTTCTCATTGTGCTTTACAGGTCAGAAGTTGGAGTTCATCAAAATAATCTATTGCTATTTTGTGGAAAGGACGAGGCTAGTGTGACAATGAAATTTCGAGCTACACGTTCCCTTTTAGTCAGATCTGATGTGAGAAATATCACTATATCCAATGATAGCAGTGATAACATGACGCCACTACACTATACGTGTGCCATGTGTCTTCAATGTTTCTCCTCATGGGGCTTGCTGATGACACATGTTTTTAATCATGAACTATATATAAATACACCACAGTATATTTGCCAATACTGTGGTCAAATTTTTGTAAATGTATCAAAGTTGTGTGCCCATAGTTTTGAAGATAGAATTGAAGCTGGATTTAAAGAGCTATCATTATCTGGCCTTGCTTGTGCACTCTGTGCAGAAACCTTTTTATCTTGGTGCTCTCTAATAAGACACGTATTCACCCATAACTCAGCTGTCTCAAATCCCTTATATGTTTGTACATGCTGTACCAAAGTGTTTGAAGATAGGGCAAAACTCCATATTCATAACTTCACCAGAAGAAATTCAAAAGTAAGGTAAGAATGTTGAGTCACCTTCTGTCTATTATTATTATTAGGCATTATTGCCCATGAGGATAGTGTTTAATCTCAAATTGTTCATGATTATTCAGTTTTTGTTTGTTTGTATTTGTCTTCTTCCTCTTCTCTTCCCAAAACCTCTTTATATATTCACTGTGTTCCTGTTTCCTTTGTTCTGTCCATTTTGTTCCTGTTTTCTTCTGTATTTTAAATTTTGTGTTGATAATTTTGTTGCTGAATTGTCCCCTTTCCTGTGTCATGTCGTTGCTGATGCCTGCATCGTTTAAATCCTCTTCTATATCATAGCTAATTGGTTTTCCTGAGTGAACAATTTACAACATCAAAGATCCTCTTTGCGGGTCTAGTGTTGCTCATTCTCTGTAAATGTCCATAGAAGGGTAATCTGCGTCTTATGAACATGTCTGCCAACCCATCTCCATGTTTGTATAGTGCTTTCGTTGGTCTTTTCAACCATATGCTGTCTTCATATAATGCTCCAAAATTTTTCTAAGGTTTTTGCACTCAACTTTTTCCACTTCCGTGATGACTGAAGTCCCAATCAAGGTTGCTTCTGATGCATACAATGCTTCTGGCAGTATGACTGTAATGTAATGTCTGAATTTGGCTTGCAGCGTTTTGTTATAATGTGACCATGTGTGTCTGTATGCCTTCTTAATTTTTTCAGATCTTTTCACATTTGATAGCTTGTAAGATCTTCCTATTTGTATGTGTTCCCCTAGATATTTGAAATTCTCGAATCTTTTTATGTTTCCAAGTTTTGTGTGTATTGTTTGTACATTGTTATTTTGTTTTTACATGCACTGCATCTTTTCATATGAAACTTGTAGCCCTGTTTTGGTGGAAATTTGATGTAGCTGTTCAAGGGTCTTGTGCTTCCTGCCTATTGTTGATGAATATTGCCAGGTCATCTGCAAATGCCAGGCAATTTTATAATAGTTTTCTTATATTGTGTTCTTCCTAGCTGTATTCCTTTGACTTGTGTTTCCCATTGTTTTATAACTTTGTCCGATACTGTGTTGAATAAAATCGGTGATAATCCATCTGCTTGCCTGACACCCATGCAAATTTTGAATGGTTCTGATGTTTCTCCCATAAATCTTATTTTAGATGTGGTACCAGTGAGTGTTTGATGTATCATTGTCTTCTTGTCTATGTCATTATGCCCAAGAGCGTTTGTCTGTCTATGGAGTCACAAGCCTTCTTGAAGTTCACAAATGTTGCTACGGTATTGTTGGTTTGTCTTTTCTTCAGGAGTGTTCTCAAATTAGTTCAATGTATGATCTTCCTTTTCTAAAGCCTGCCTGATATTCATCTATTTGTGGATATACCTAAGGTTCTAGCCGACTGAGTATTGCTGTGGAGAGGATTTTATAAGTGACTGGCAGCAGTGAGATACCTCTGTAAATATTGGGATCTTTCTTGTCACCCTTCTCATGTAAGGGATGGATTAGTGAACATTTCAATTCTTGTGTGATTTGCTCTGTAACCCAAATATCTGTAATAATTTTATGAATCTTCTTTGTAAGATTTTGGTCTCCAAACTTCCAGAAATCGGCAATAATGCCATCTTCTCCCAGTGCTCTATTGTTTTATGATCTCATTTATCTCTTCAAGTATGTGCAGTTTCAGTTAGGGTTAATTTTCCTATCGGTTTCTTGCAGTTGACGAGATTTTCAAAATATTGTGCAAGAATTTTGCAGTTTGCTTCGGTATTAATATCAAGGGAGCAATCTGGGTTTTTTTAAACAAAAGTTTGGAGGTTGGTAACTTTTAATGTTATTTCCTAAATTTGTATAAAAACTTCTTGTATTATTTCTTTTAAAGTCTTCTTCAATCTCTTGTATCCTTTTTTTAATGTTTTTCTTTTCTAATTTCTTTTGAGTTTTGTTTCTGAACTGTGTGAAATTGCTGCCATGTTTCTGTTGTTCTGTTACTATTGAATTTAGTCCATGCTCGAATCCTTCATTCAATAGCCTCATCACACTTCATGTTCCACTATCTATGTCTGTGTTCCTAATCTTTTCTTGTAACAAGTCCTTTACGTGTTCTCACATTTAAGATTTCTCTTCTGCTTTTGTTTTATATGGCTACATGGTCGATCTGAAATTCTCCCCGTAAATAGTTCGGTGGGATGCAAATTTTAAGTTTCCATCTGGGTTTTTGAAATTGTGTTGTCATTATTTTTAGGTCTAAGTTCTGACAGCAGTTTATAAGATGTTCTCCAGTTTTTTCATGCAATTATGTGCTGTGTATGGGTCTGTAATTTGTCTGTATTTTTTCTCTTTCCCTAACTGTGCATTGAAGTCTCCTAGTAGAATTTTTATGTGTGTTTCAGGCATTTTGTTGGTAGCTTTATCCATATCTTCCCAACAAATTTCAACTTCTTGTGGCTTCTTTCTATTTTGATCATTTTCTGGTGCGTGAGCATTGCTTATGGAGTACATTTGTTCCCTCATTCGAAAGAAAGCTTGGAGATGCGTTCTAATACAGGGGTAAAGTGTATGATGTTAGCTATGACTGATTTGCGGACAGAAAATGCTGCACCAAACATTGTTTGTGTTCCTGTTCTTACTGTGGGTCTGCCATTATAAATTCTATTATTTTCCATGTTGAAATGACTCTCGTCTGTAAATAGAGTCTTATATAATGCGAGAATCTTGAAGTGAAATTGTTGTAGTGTGTTTGTGAGTTGTTTAATTTTACCCACTTTTATGAGGGTATTTGCATTGAGCAAAATTCCTCACTGGCTTCTGTCTATTATTATTGTTACTCTGCGATTCACTAAAAGTGTGTTGTGGAGGGTGCAGCCCACCTATCCAAAATTGTAAGGGATATACGGGATATGGCACGAGGCGCCCATTAACTATTTTGAGGAACCATCCTGGCATTTGCCCAGAGCGATCTGGGAAACCATGAAAAACTCAGATGAGGATGGCCAAAGTGATTTATCGAAAACTACTGTCGGATTATAAGTTTACTCACCTGGTAAATCCTTCCTGTTCTATTCCGTAATCGATTGTGGAAAAAATGAGGACAAAAATAAATCTGTCCTGGCCCCGATTTCTCTAATCTTATTTTCGTGGTCATTCCTAGATACGAATGTTGGTGGTAGTAATATTTGTTTGCTGTTATTTCGAACTAAGACATTGGTGAATTTTTCAATTAGCTTCTTTTGAGTGCAACGCCTTTAGTGTTACAGATCTTCCAAACCTAAATCCTTCAACATCACACTTACTCTATCCTTCCAACTATAATTTTCTAGATTCTAGATTTCACATAGCTTCATTTCGCTACTATTGCTAACCATCTTTGGTAACTAATATCATCAAATGTAGGTATTTGTAATTGCTAATTAATAGATTCAAAATATCAATGACAATATTGTAATAGGCGAGGAGTATTTTTTTGTACGAATAAGTTGCCTATTTCTTAGCCATGAGAATGATTCATTTTTGTATGCTGGTTTCTTTTTGCTAAAACTTTGTAATTTTCATTTAAATTTTGTCACTAATTGAGGGAATTTCCTGCCCAGGTCATTAATTGTGAATAGTAAGGTATTATGGGATGCATGGTACTGTTATTTTGCATAAGAACTGAAAGTGTGCCAGAATTATCTGGGAAAATACTGATACAATAATTGCAGTTCGTTTGGAATGACTGGATGGGTAAAAAGAGTTCTGTATTCATATGAGGCTGTAGTTACACAGATAAGAAAAACTAAAGGTTTATTATGATTATAAGATGGGGAAAAATTGCTTGTGAAGACTCGAAATATAAATTACCATGGCATAATTTTTGATGACAAACTCAACATGGCAAGACACATTGGATAGGTTGTACGGAAAGATTTCAAAATCCTTCACATAATGAACATAGCAATCAGGGAATTTTCTAGAGAAGTGAGGGAAACTGGTTTACAAAACTTTGATCAGACTATTGCTTGATATGGTGGTGTAGTATTACAGCCACATTCTGCATATCAACTATGGGAGTTGGTAGGGATGCAGAGAATGGCTGCTAGAAATTACTACAGAGCACACTTGGTAACTGATATTATAAAACAGCTGGAATGGGATTAATTTGAAGACAGGAGGAGGGTGAAGAGAGTGATTGGAGTGCATAAGACTTATAATAATGATGATATGGTAAAATATATATTTTAAGAATTAAGAGAGGTGCATGGAAGGGAAAAGATTTCAGGCATAATGCTGAAAATTTTCTTTTATGAATAAGTCAGGGATTTTAATAAATTTCCAAGGTATATGATGAATAATTTACCAAAAACTCTGAAGTAAATTGAAATTTAACAATCATAGAGAAAAAAAGAGGTGGTTATAACAAAATGGGAAAAACATTATGTATAGCAAATTGTGTGCTCAATTTCAATTAATTAGATACTATTTTAATATCTTATTAAATAAATAAGTGAGAGGTAGTTTAGTTTTTTAGCCAAAGTAGTTAGTTTTTCTAATAATTTAAGAAAGTGCTGAAAAATCTATCATTTGCAATAAAAGTATATAAGTTTGAAATCCACTTAATACATTAAGCATAAGTATGAATGTAAGTCAAGTTGCCACAGTGGCATGGATCCAATTGAATTTGATACTAATAA
The DNA here is from genome assembly GCA_031002005.1 of Vandiemenella viatica. Lineage (NCBI taxonomy): Eukaryota > Metazoa > Arthropoda > Insecta > Orthoptera > Morabidae > Vandiemenella > Vandiemenella viatica. The sequence goes on from JARYHS010002146.1 coordinate 19,795, forward strand.
TATGGAATTTGTAATAATCACATGAATTCCTCAGTTTTTTCACTTGCTAATTACATTCACTTACAATTAAAAGTGCATTCAGAATTTACTATATACAGTTTTTTCTTGGTTAACAACAGTAAATTTTCATTAGAAGGGGAAGAAAAAGAATAGTCTTTAGGTAGGACATTGCACCTGCCTGTGAATGTATCCTGACAATGAAGAAATATTTATAAATAGAAAATATTTTGACTCAAATGAAGTAACAGCAGACATTTTTCAGACCAACAAGAATCAAACATTAGGAATTGAATCCATTAATTGGAAGAATGTTGGACATTGGGTATTAAGCTACAGGTGACAATATAGAAAGAAAATGCATTTTTAACAGATATTTCATTCCCTGTGAGTCATAGAACTTTTGTATTGACTCAGATGGTCTTGCTTGTTGATTTTTGTTGATATGTCTATTTTTAATGGAGAAATTGGTTTTGATTTTGACACATTATTATATTAATTTATTTCCCGAAATGTAAAAGTATTTTATTCTTCTGGCACCATATCCTTAGAGGAATAAGTCTCCATGTTTGTTTTTGATCTTGTTAAGCAGTTACTGTTATAGATATTGAACCACCGAGGGAGGCTTTCCAACTAGCAAACTACTCTTCTTATTGTTTTTCTATATTAGCTGAATACCACATTGTTTTTTAAGACTAATGCTGAGTTCATATTTCGTGCTGTGTTCTTTCTGGAGGAAACAAGATCTCTGTTATCATACACTAAAATTAAGGTTTCAACTGTGTAGTGTAAGTTTGTTACCTCTTAACTATATATCTTGTAAATTATTCTGGAAAATGGCTTCATAAAACAAGTTGAAACGTATCTGAAACAGTATATATCCCTGTCTAATATCTTTTGGTATATTGGTTTATTCAAGTGTTTTCCATCTATTATCTGTGTGGATTGATTCTGGTACATCTTTCTTTTAATGTTGATGTGTTTATTCTCAAGAATTAAATATTTCTACAAGTTAAGTTGGATATATTGAATGATATTGAAAAATGCCATTGCATATTTAATAAAGTATGTGGAACATTTGTTTGGAGTTAAGGTAACGTTTTAAATAAGGCTACCAAACATTTCTTTTTATTGCCGATTCAGCTTGTAAATATCTCTATATAACATCATTTAAGAAGTGTCTTTTAATGAAAATCGATATGCTAATTAACTGTATTTGTCAGGGTGCCAAGCCTGTTTATAATTTAAAAAATATTATTTACTATTTTGTTAAAATAATGTTAGTGGGAAATTAACTCAAATTTCTTATTTATACTGTGATATTCACTGTTTCAATTAATAAGAGGCCTTTACATGTAACAAGGCATATTACTCCATAGGCAATTTCATAATTCCATTGAGCAGATAGTGTTTTAACTAATTCCATCCAATCTGAGTTAAGGCACAATACAAAATTCTAATAACTGCCTAATTTGTGTTAATGTTTTGTAAATAAGCAATGTTTTACACTATCAGTGTCTGTAAAGCAGTTTGCAATTTGTAATTCACTAGTTCATGATATTTATGTTTACTTTAAAATATACTAAGACTTTTTTCAGTATTTTCCCTAAAACATAGATCTTGTGTTTTTACTAAACTGACATTTTTGGTTATCATGGATCTTTAGTTTACAAATGTTAGGTAGTTTTGTTTTAAAGGAAGAACAGTTTGTTTCTTACATGTCATAAAAATTTGATCTACAAATTTTGTAGCTAAAAATATATCTTTAAGTTGTCAGTAAAAGTTCTCCACATTTTAACATGCAGGTTTTCTGTTTCTAGGGATTATCGTGACTACAGTTACTGTAAAAGGCAGCAACTTTCAGCTGCTGAATATCAATCTAATAGGATGGAGCCACTCATTACCTACAACTCTACTAATAGGACTCATTTTGGCGGATGCCTAAATTCAGGTGAACATTGTGGAAAATCATTAACAAATTATTACACTCTTAAACGACACAAGAGGTTACATCGCAGAAAATCACTCATGGACTCTGGACACATTAAAAGACATCATCCTATTCATTCTGGTGAACGCTTCTTTTCTTGTGATGTTTGTGGCAAACATTCACAGCATCTTGTACCCTTAAAAGCCATCAGCTTATTCATACTGGAGAACGCCCATTTCTTTGTGATATTTGTGGAATATCATTTCCAGAATCTCATACCCTTAAAAGACATCGCCTTATTCATTCCGGAGAGCGTTTCTTTTCTTGTGATGTTTGTGGAAGTCGTTTACACAGTCTGGCACCCTTAAAAGTCATCAGCGGATTCATTCTGATGAACGCCCGTTTTCTTGTGATGTTTGTGGAAAGTTATTTAGAGCATCTTGGCACCTTAAAACTCATTCCCGGATTCATTCTGGTGAACGCCCATTTTCTTGTGATATTTGTGGGAAATTATTTCGAATGTCTGGGCAACTTAAATGTCATAACCGGGTTCATACTGGTGAACGCCCATTTTCTTGTGATATTTGTGGTAAATTATTTAGAGAATCTGGACATCTACGAAAACATCAGCGTATTCATTCTGGGGAATGTCCATTTTCTTGAGATGTTTGTGGAAAATTATTCATAGAGTCTGGGAATCTAAAAAAACATTAGCGTACTCATTCTGGAGAGCGTTTCTAGTAATATATGTGGAAAATGATTCCTATTGTCTGTGCACCTTAAGAACTGTAAGATATATATTCTGGAGGGCACTCCTTTTCTTTTGATATTTGTGGAATAACATTTACTTTGTAAGAATGGAGACAATCCCAGCGTATGCTTGAAATGAAGTCTTCGCGGGTGTACCACCGGATAGTTTCAACAACTACCTCCATCGGCTTCATCAAGTGTAGCTTTTCCAAGTACCTCACTTGGTGGTACATCCCCTCCCCGCGAAGGTGCTTGATGTTGGAACCAAGTGATGTTCTTGGAAAAGCTGCACCTGATGAAGATGATGGCGCTACTCATCAAGATATCGTGTTTTCAAAACACTATCCGGCCGTACACCCGCGAAGACTTAATTTCAAGCTTACGCTGTTAAACTCTCTGTTCTTACATCAAACAACTTTACGGGGAAGAAATATACCACCAAGTGAGGTACTAGGAAAAGCTGCACCTGATGAAGACGATGGAGCTAGTTGTCTAAATATCATGATTTCAAAACACTATCCAGTGGTACACCCGCGAAGACTTCATTTCAACATTTACTTTGTCTTTATGTATTGAAAGACATCAGCGGATTCATTCAGCAGAATGCCAGTTTTCTCATGAAATTTATAGAAAATAATTTTTCTTGTCTGTACACCTTGTAATGTTTGTGAAAATTTATTTTTCAATCTAGGCACTTATAAAAAAAAATAGCGTATTAATTTTGGTGATTGGTCCTTTGTGATATTTATGGAAAGTTATTTATAGTTGTTTGTACAATTAAAAGGCATCAGTGGTTCCTTTTTGGATAACGTATGTTTCTTTCTTACTTTTTTAGAAATTTATGTGTATGGTCAGATGGCATTAACCCTTTGACTGCTGTGCTGCTAACACATGGGGCTTTAATTGCGCCCAGGTGCTCTAGACGCTTTTACTTGCACCCTTCTTCCTTCCGTCAGTCTGTGCTCTGGACGCATTAATACTCGGTGTACTCTGCATGTGTTAACGCATGAGCCACTTAGCAGCCAGGTCAGGTAGCTTTATGTCCACTCCAGCTGGTTAATTGCTTTCAGCCTGTGAGTGTCTGCAGGTGTGATCTTTTTTGTATTGCTATTTTCATTTTAGTTTTCACTGAGAAAATGGCTCACCCTCGAGTTTGTACAAAGGAAGAAATCATTGAGATTCTTACTACAACCGACAGTCGTCTTTGATACGTATGATAGTAATGACCCTTTTATAGGATCTTCAAGTAATAGTCCTAAAGCTTGTATATCAGCTTGTGGCAAACGACCATCTGTCTCCACAAGAGATGAACATTTTCAGTATCTGAACCTTCATATAGTGAGAGCTAAATGTGTGGAAAAACAGGATGCTTTAGTGATAGGTTTGACTGGAAGAAAAGGAATTCCCTTCCTTTTTTGCATGCGTTAAACGATTCAGCTGCAGGACGCAAAAATGGATTAGGTAAAAATTCCAGCATTATGTCATTTTTTTGAAAATTTTAAGAGAAGGCCTTATAAAATCTATTGCTGAAGAATTATTAAAAATTCAAAGAAGAGCACACCAATGTGTTGATGTGCTGAATGTTCGAAACTGAAACAATTACAGAACATCGAATGTGCAGTACCACTGTGTGTTGTGCCATGTTTCGAGACATGTTACATGAAAAATATTTATTATCCATGGGTAACTGCACTGTAATAATTACATTACTTTTAAACGTCACTAAAACTAAGTGAAATAAGAAAAAATCGAAAAATTGCTTTTAACTTTGTCAATGCGGTCTTAAGCCCAGAACCAAAAGAAGGATAGAAAATATATCCAGAATTTAGGAAAGGTATTCGAACACTTGATTTCGAAATTTTCTCCTGATGAATTACTATGTTAACAACTAAAAATAACAAAAATATTTCAGTTCCTGTAATATCGATTTAGCATATGAAGTACCTGTATGTTTGTGTACGCGGAAATTCACTTTTAGAGGAGCTATAAATTGAAAAACCTTAGATGTAAGAGTAACTACATTTATTTTGTATCTGGGGTTTAAAATCGAAAGCGACAGTGGAAATCGGTCACACACAATGCCTCAGAAATATTCAGCACAGAACAGTCGGGGCCACGTGCCGAACTCAGTAGCGCAGGTATTGGGCAATCACAGCCACTCATTGCAAATAGATATCTCAGGTGACAACAAAGGAGTACCCAGCGATAGTTCAGTGGGGCAATACCTAGCAGTTAAAGGGTTAAAGAACATCAACATATTCATTAAGGTACACTTCCATTTTCCTGTGGTGCTTCTGGAACAAGATTCATATAGTCTGATATCTTTACAAATCAACAATAAATTCATTTACCTGAATATTTTATTGTGATGGTTGCAGAAAATATTTTATGTCTGCGGATTGTAGAAGGCAGCAGGTGATTATTTTTTTAGAAAATACTTGTTTTCTTGTGAAGTTTGTGGAAAAGTCTAAATGATTCAGTAGGTTAAGAAGTTAATAGTGGTTTCATTAACTTAGACTCATGTTTCTTTTGTTTTTTTGCAAAAAAAAAAAAAAAAAAAAAAAAAAAAATGCATTGGAGTCTTAAAAGTACTCAGTATATTCATTTTTGAGATAGTCCAATTTATGTTGTTGGATCTGAAAACATTTTATATGGTCTTTATGTCTTAAAATTGTTAATTAACTCAATTAAGCAAACTCCAGTTAGCTGTAAATTTAGTGGAATGGCTCCTGACACTCTTGAGCAATATCATATGTTCCAAAATACTATATTTTTCTTTATGATTGGAAAAAATTAGCTTTTTTTGCTATATAAAAATGCATTAAAACTGAGTTAGGTAAACCTATGTTTCCTGGACAATCCTTTTCAGAAATTAAAAGTTATTGAAACTTATGCTTGTAATTTGTACTTGATCTATTGGTTGTTCAGTTATGCATTTGTTTTCCCTAAAAACTACAGATTAGTTTTGGAGTCTAAACTCAATTTATTTCTGATATGTTATGTTTTTCTTGTGTCTTCTTTTAGCTTTATGGAGAAAATTTTATGGTCGTATGTCTTGAAATGAATCAGAAATCTAGTTCATTTTATTTGTAACTTTCAATAGTCATATGTTCTCTTTTTAACCATTCACTTAGTGAGTGTAATTATTAAGATTATCGTTGTTGACAGAATGATTAAGTATTGATATTTAATTTCAACTTTTGTTTTGGTGTCTGTGATGAAAGATTATGTGACTTTTTGGTGTTTATCTACTACTATATCAAACCAATTTTATTTTCATTTGATTATCGTGGAATAAGAGAGATTTTTGAAAAGAAAAGTTATTTTAGTTATATTAAATGAGAAATTTATTACCTCAGCAGTTGTTTTAAAGAATAATTATTAGCAATAGTAAGTACCATTGGTATTAATTTTGTTTTAGTTGTATATGTAGTGTTTTAATTTTTAAAGGTTAACCAAGAAATAATTTTTAACATTCTGCCAGGAATCTTCCACGTCTGACCAGTTCTGAGCTGGATCGAATTGTAAGATGATATTTGGTAGATCTACTATGTTGATAGAATAAATGGTTTCAGTGTCTGAGCTCTTTTTAATATTTATGAGATTTCTATCTTGTATTTATTTTTATTATAGATTGATAACAATGGTAAACTTTGTAACTGTAGCTATTTAACTGTCATTGAATCATATTATTTCTTGTTATTGCTTTTATGTTTATAGATTTTAATTTACTGTTATTGAAAAAATATTATATTCTAAATTGGATTCATCATAATATTCTTTAGTTTGTATTTTGATTATTGTAAGCCTATTAGAACAGTGCCAATTGTTTACAATCTAATTGATTAGTTAAGGCATTGTTCTTTGCTATAAGGTTTTGACAGATTCCGAATAAATATTTTCTGTAATTTATAAGTAAAAATATTTTCAAAGTTCTTAAATAATCATCACAACACTTTAATAACCTTACCTCAAGGAATATCCTGCTATTCATCTGACAAGCTAATAGATTATCATGTTATTTTTAATTAAAGCAGAGAGGAAGGACTGATATAATATCACAAAGCTCTGTCAAATAATTGTGTAATTGCTAGAAGAATAGTATTATTAATGTGATCTGTATTTTTCATCAATAATTAACTCTTTCTCAGTTTACTGTTTGTTGTATGAAGGCTATTAGGAATGTATTACAATACACTGTCAAGATAAATGTAAGTACACTACAAATAAATAATTGGCACTGTGACTATAAACATAATCTGTTCTAAATTCTGACAGAATTTTTAAGTATTACAATAATATAAATATAGGGTTGGATTTGTTTGTGCATGTTAATCATTACTTAGAAATTATATAATGGTATTGAGACTGCACCTTGTGAAGCTTCCAATTTTAAGTAATTTTTCTCTTTATTGGAGTATGTAAAGTTCTTGTTTCAATAAAACATAATTTTTAGTGAAATTTGACTACTCCTTGATAGATTAATATCATTGATATTATATTCTCATGAATTTGTATGACCATTGTTAATTGTATATGATTCGGAATTTACTACTATATTTATTGCCTGCATCAAACTGACTCATTTATCTTTTCATAGTAGATAGTAGATTTATATAGTATAACAAAAACACATTCAATTCATTTAAAAAAACTTTGAGAGTTTTCTTCTGAGAATCAGGATGCATCATGGGTCATTATTTTGCCGTAATCATCTCGGGCTTCTATTTAACAAGACCAGCGATTTTTCCATGTTTGAAAGGACTGGTGGATTTTCTATGGCTATAGATATTTAAAAGCTACAGCAATTTACCTTGGATCTCATCTACAGAGATAAGCCCTTTCTCTATTGATTAAACTGCAAACTTTCCTGGTCACTGCAGTTGAAAAACAATTTTGCTTTGTGTTCATTATCTTCTCTACTCTCCTGTGATTTCTGATAAGCTAAAAAGCTTCTGTGTGATCTTGAGTGACAAGCTGTGCGGTTTGAATTTGTAATGTTGTTGTTATGTTCTGTTTCTTGAGAAGATTTAAAAGGAGGTAATTGTGGGTTTATGTTTTCACTGATAAAAATTAAATAAGTTTATCTTTTACTTGCTATCATGAGAATTTAAAAAAAGAAGAAAAGTTATAAGGTATTTAATTGGAGGTCCACGGAACTCTTCAATGACCTATCTGAGATACTTACTTGATTAATACAAAAGAAGGAAACAAATAGAAGGTGATGTCTCTCAGCGGAAGAAAGACTACTGATAACTTTGAGATAGGATGTTTTTGTAATTATTAGGCTCTGCGAAAGTCATTTAATTGAAAGGTAAAATGTACGATTAGTAGCAAAAATATACTGGAAACTTCTGAAATGGTTGAAAAAATAAAAAAAATATGAAATTGAGTCACAAAATCAATATTTAGTTATACACATTATGAAACAAAGCTTAAGGATATATTTTGCGAAATATTCGAATTTAATCCTAAAACAATAATAAAGTAATTATTCGCTTTGGGAATATTTTGATGCCAATCAGATGACAGAGTACAGTATTGGTGGAAATACAGAAGGAATTCAGCTCCTGGATGTTTAGCAGTTGCAGTCATTAGATGCGATGCTGATGATGTCCGTGCTAAAGTTCCACTCCCTTCTGATGGAGTACTGTTTGCCTGTGATGAGGTGGGGAAGTTCCAAATCATACTGACTACTACAACTTGAAAACAATGTAATCTGTGATCAACACCAAGAGAGTTGTATGTGTGCTGCACAACTACATCGAGGGAGAGAACAAAATGTGCAGTAACAATCAGGATAAATTTGGCTCCTTACAGTCAATTCAAATGGATAATATCACTCGCATTGATGACTGATTGACAGCGAACGGCTACAATACTATTTATTCCAATATTTCATTGCCCCAATGTGGCAGTACCTGGGTAATAGAAATATTGATTAAATTATATTTAAAAATTTACATTATATAGGTACTAAGACATTCATCTTTGTTTCTAATAAAAACAACCTTCATGAATCAAAGCAGTAGGTATCTAAAAATTACTTGCAGTACTCCTAGATATGGTAATGAAGATTATCTACTGTTGCCAATCATATGGCAAGTGGTTATTTATTTCACACATTATATAATAAAAATTACAATTGCTAAAATATATAACACTCATTTCGACTTCTTTAGTTGCAACCTCCCATATCTTATCCAAAGCGATCTTGTTTTGATAACCTGGTTAAGTTCAGTTACACAGGCAGACCAAAAAGAAAAAAAGAGGAAGCATTCCAAAGGGAGGAGAAAATGAAATAAAACATCACTGATTTGGAAGTTTTGTGATTACAAAATTTTGTTAAATTTACAAAGCACTTTGCGGAACCTCATTTAGCCTGGATGCATGCACTGATTCAATTGGAAAGGGTGCCATTGTATGCTCTTCGGGTATCCTGAGAGACTTCTTGAAACCAACTGAAATTGTTATATGGGTATTCCCCACACATCAACATAACTCAATTATTGTTTTTACAATCCCTTCTTGAGTGTGTATGTATCTACCTCTACTTTTGTCCAACCTTTCCAACTCACTTTTGTGCTATGGCTGATTTTTCCGTTCCATGATCCCCAATTAGTGGCGTATCAACAGAGTGGCAGGACAGAAAAAATTCTACTGGCCTCCAGATGGAAAGGATACCCGACCTGAGAGCACAGGAGCATCCTTAACCCGTGATCACTCACGCCTATTGTTTTCGCGCGATAAGTCCCGTGTTAGATTTTTTCTAAAAAGATATTTTTTTTTTGTTTTTGGCTGTAGGTTCCATATAGAGATACCATTAGCAAGTAAATTACTTATTTAGTATCACCAACACATTATAACTACATATAAACATTAAATGACACATACATCCTGCTTTAATTTTAAATTCGAATTTTTTGCTTCCCCTTTTACACCTGGAAGCTGTGTCACAATATTCTGATGAGCTGTTTTTTAATGAGGGTTTTTTGTGCTTGAACCATTTTGTTTTCCCATCCCTACCTAGATTCATATCACGATTTGCAAAAGTCAGGGTTACAGTAGACGCAGTTTCAGAATCGCTGCCAGACTGATCTGTTGCTGTGTCTATCTCTTCATGTTCATACTGTGCATCGGTATCTGAAGACAAGCCTTCTATGTGGATATATTAGTCCAGTGGTTCCTCTAGCAACATCAATATCTTTTCGTTTGACATGACGTTTTGCTGTAAAATTTTATATATTTTCACATCTGATATAGTATTTCATGTAGGCTACTAGGTGTACACAACTGCTTCATTCACTATATAAAACCCAATAAGTATACCTTTTTTATAAACCACGTAATATGTGCAGAATACGTCCAGGAGAAGAAATTAACCTAATCGCACGTCACTAACATAGAGAAACAGACTAAAAGAGAAGCAAGGTGATGATTCACGAATTCACAAGGTATTGTTACGCCAGAACTCCCGTGTGAGAAATAATCTAACAATGAACACCCATTCAAACAAAGCCGCTACCAGCAGGCTTTACTTGTACTTGGAGCGGCGGAAGACACGTGGAATGAAGGTAGAGATCTCAAAGGAAGCATTGCTAGATCAACACTTCAATATCTTAAAAATATATTGTAATATTTCAGAAAAATCATCAAGCGCGAGTGATCCCGGGTTAATGCCACACCTTCAAAGAAACGCCCCCTATAAAAGTAATTGGACTTAGAAAAGATTGTTTTTACAATTGGTATTTTACGACATGATTATCGCCTCCCAGGGCAGTAGTGGAAAGTCGCGCACCACATAAATTTTCCGCTCCCCTGAATTTGTCATTTGATGCTCTCTGGCAAGTGCACTGGTTCGCTCACCCTTAGCCAATGACTAGTGAACCCAGTAAAGCACTTAACTCTACAAATAAGAACAGTTTCAAAGAACTGGTCCAATCTCTTTCAGAATATGATGCAGTGCTAAAAGAGCGCATCTTGGATTTGGAATATAATAAATATCGGCCGCGATATTCACCAAATGAATTCGTAGGAGTTCTATCAAACCACATAAAATTTAAACTTATTAAAGAAATTAAATCGGTAAAATATCTCAGTATTATGTTTCATAGCACCCCAAATATCTCACACATTGATAAAATGTCTGAAGGAAACGTTTTGTGGAAACTGAGTACGGAAAAGTCAAAAATATATTCCTTGGATCTTTTCCTGTAAGGGAAAAGAAAGTCATTGATCTAATGAATGAAATTTATAAGAAGCTTTATAGTTATGGTTTAGATTATGTGATGTGTCTTTCTCAAGGTTTTGGAAATGCAATTAATACTAGCGGCGTATTTGAAGGTCTCTGAAACCATTATTAAAGAAAAAAGGCATAAAGCCGTATTCGTTATATGTATTGGTCCTTTAATTAATTTATGTCAGAAAACATCCATTTTTACAAAATGCATCTTAAGTAACATTTTTCGAAACCGAAAAACTATTTTCACATCTTTCTTTGTGTCCTTGGGCTGATGGGAAGTTTATACTAAACACAGCAAATGGTTTATTAAAAAATTCTCAGCAGCGGGTTGTGTTCATTATACTGCAGTAAATGTAAAAAAATTTGTTAGGTTTTGGTTGTAATTAAATAATTATGTGATCAACAAGAAAATGTAACTTACAAACCAGAGGTAGTGCTCATAACTTTACCCCTGAAGTATGTATTTTACTTTTCTTCATTATCATTTCTTTTTTAATGTTGTACTGAGGTCAGTAAATTGTCAAATTGGATTGCAATGTATAACCTTAAGCCTCCAACGATCAATGATAAAAATAAAGACATTTCGTCTTTATATTCAGGAAAAGCGGCGTTATATTGTGCAAAGGGAAATAGATCATGCTACGAAAAATCCCACGACTACCACATTCCCACACAAAAAAACGAACCCGTGAAATAGTCACTGATGAGAACTGAAAATCAAAAGAATATGTTTGGCCGTCTTGATTGTTTGAACATCGAACTAAAAACTATATCAAAAACCGTTCGATATGTAGTTTCATTGTTTGAGTTTGTACATAATAATAATTTGCTTTCGGCGGGCATGGAAGAATTAAAAATAGCGTTTTCCTAATTTAGTGGTTTTCATAATGAATTACGAGAATTAGAACCTCTCTTGCAAATATGAATAATGAGAAGGAATTTAAAAGATGCCTATATTACTGTTTCAGTACCGGTAACAAATGCTTGGTTAGAATTGGACTTCTTAAATATCTTCGTGGAATGTAAAATTATTTACGACAATTTGGGTATAAGTTGCTATGTGTGAGTGCAGCCTTAGTAAATTAAATTGATCAAAAATTACTTTCGGAAACCGTGAGCAACACGAGGATAAAAAATCTTGCCATATTGACTATTGAACACGAAACAAATATTTATTTTGAAGATTTGATTTCAGAGTTTAGAACTGCTAAAGCTAGTACGAAGAAATTGTGAAAACAATCATTTTTAATTTATTTATCTTTCAAATTAATATTATAATTTTATTAATAAACGATTATTTTCAAATAACAATAATAATTTATTTAACCTTGTATTGTTTTATGTTTTAGAACTGAATTTAAATCTTCATGGGGTGAGAGCATCGATATCCGCACCAGGTGTCACCCATGCTACGCCACTGCATATGTGTAATGATTGAACGTTTCCATTTCGTTTGACGGTTGTGTATTGTAACACCGTCTGTTAAATGTAATAAAACCCACGAAAAATACTTTGATTTTCTGGATGATAGACGAAATCTATATTATTTATCTTTTTCAGCTGAAGCTGGAAATCATAAGAAAACCAGCCGAAACCATGTTACTGGACTCACTACGCATAAGACACATTCAACAACTTAACAGAAAAAGATATTGATAGAAAGGTAATACTTGAAAACAAAGTGGCTAGATATGCTTGATGAAGGCATGTGGTTGCAATAAAATGTATTCCAAAGCTTTGCGCCTTGAGAAAGAACTGCCAAACTGTACAAGTGCTTTGACCGTGAAAGTTCAGTATGGTGAGAAGCCCCCATGTGCCGCAATCAGAGCATCTAGGTGACGTGGTAAGGAACCAAAGAGATCCTGGATTTGCTGCAGAGAAACACACTGCCTAGGCGCATAACATGGACGGTGGTTTCAGGAGGACGTTTCAGACAGACCATGTCCCAGACGCGTTCGATGCATGAGATGTCAGATAGAAGTGCAGAACATGAAAAAGGTAGAAGGCTTGCACATTCCTCACCATATGGGGTTGGACAAGCTCCTTCTGAATTGTGGTATGTGGCAAAACTTCCTTGATGTAGTGAATGTTGTTTAGATTGCCCTCAATACATAGTATGTGGGATAACATATTATAGCCAGTACCTCCCTAAACCATCATCCTTGGCGTTTGTCCGCTATGCCGTTTAACCATGTAGTCTGCCCAATGGCGTCCAGTGAATCATATTTGCCGAAGTGTCGATGATCATGATAAAATACACGGTCTCACAACGATCGATGTTAATCTATATTCCGTGCATTCAAATTCTGAATGGCACAAGGGAATAAAGAATTCATACAAACATGAGTACCGTTCCTTATTTCTCTTATCTTATCTCTCCTTCACTGGTTGTTGTGAAGTATTTCGTCGCACCCATAAATGAAGTTTGCGTTTATACAGTTTATCCACCAATGCTTCGTGCCTCCATCATTCTCTCCTAGCCCTTAAGATAGGAGATTTGTTTGAGGAAGTATTTGCCTATTTGGCATCACCTTCCTTCTTGCTGATTTGTTGTTTTGTATATTTGCTTTTTTGTATTTGGCTTTTCTTTCAGAGCATTACCGTCATTTTTTCTTCTTTGCTGGCATGATGTGATTTGCCGGCTAGTGTGGTGCCGTTGCTGCCGCAACTGCCTGCTCATTCGCTTCAGCAAAGATCTATGGCAACCTAGTGATGGCGTCGGCCATCGATTACATCAGTCGGTGCAAGTCGGTGGCTGTGTCTGGCTTGGAGGGAGGGTGCTTGCCGCCCAGTCCACTCGTCTTGGTGGCTGCTGACTGTCTGGTTACTGCTGGTGGATCCTCCTTGTGTGGCCCGGTGTCCCTTTGTGTGGTGGCGCTGATGGTTTGTCGGTTGTAGTGTCGGTTGCAGTGTCTGTTTTGGGATCTGCAGTTGCGACGGGTGACTGGTTTGGTTGCTCCGTCTTGTGGAGGTTCTTTCTCGCGATTCACCCACTGTAGGAAGCCGCATGGGTTCTTCCACAGTCGCAGTAGTTGGGTTCGGCATCGCGGGGAAAGGCGCAGGTGGCAACTCCATGATTGCCCCCACCCTCAAACAGCGCTCGTCCTCAGTGCAGTCGCGGGATAGGTGCTTGCCAAACCGCTGGCATCTGATGCACTGGGCGAGCGCCAGTGGAGGCCTCTTCTTCGCTTCGACACGACAGCTGTGCCCGAGTAGCTGCCAGGGCCTGTCCTCCCGCCTCAGGGGCCTGTCCGGCTAGAAGGCATAAAGCGGTAGGCGTTCCTCGGTTCATGAGAGTCTCATCTGATGCAGGTTTGTGGCGATAGTGCCGCCATTTTTTAGTTCATTGATGACCTCTTCCTCTGTAGTCTCCACTGGCAGCCCACGGATTACCAGCTTGTTGGGACGTCTTGGAGGCTGGAAGGAATGGGTGATGCCATTTCCCTCCAGGAATGTCTGCAATTTCCGCAGCTGGTTCTGGTGCTGTGGCAGGAAGCGGAGTTCCCCTTGCACTGGGAAGCTCAGGATGTGTGTTGCAGTCTCTTAGTAGAAGTCTGTCACCAGCTCTATGAAGTTTCCTTCTTGCAGGGCAGTGACAGGCTGCACTGGTCCTTGTACCATGGCCTGCTCGGCCACTTCTTTGGAGTCGGGCTGCACGTCTTGGTCCATTGGTTCCTTGATCCTTGCACTTTGCTCATCTCCGCAACAATGCATAAAAAATGTAGCAAGAGCAAATTTCTAGCGTGCTCATAAGATCGTTTCATTGTCTTATAATAGTGAAATATTTATGTTTGTTTAATAATGCATAATATCCTCTTGCCATCAAGAAGAATTCATTTTTAAAACATTTAACTATTTAACGACGCAAGCTTCCAATTTGCAGCTGCATGTTTGATTGCATTATAAATATAAATGCAAATCATCTGATGTTGAACAATTTGTTCGAAATGGGTAATGGTTAATAAATATAATAACAATAAACTGTGACTGGTTGCTGCTTTTAATATCAAGAAATTTATTATCAAGAAATATTTTTAAATGTTATAGTAGTAGATATAAGATTTTTATGGAAAGAAGCTACCGAGAAAATAAAAAAAACTGAATGTTTTTTGATTGGATTTTTGTACGAACTCAAGACCATGGTAATGCGAAATTACTTTTTTGTTTTGTTCCTTATGCACCCTTGATTGAAATAACTCAATTAAATGTTTTCTATCGAAGAACACGTCTGAACCTCTGGAGAAAAATCTGGAAAAACGCATTCCATCCTAAATCAAAATAAAATTACCTTTGCTTTTATATTTGTTTTGTTTTGCAATCTGTCCAACAAAGATATTTATTTTATTTCTATTGATATTAATTGAGGATGTCAGACAAGGTATTATCTCCATTTGTCATGACAGCACCCAATCGTTAAATGTACGGCACATTTAATCCAGAATTGAAACACAAAACTGTATTACTGCGATGCATTGAGAGAATCAGTTAGGAGGAATGGTCCACTGTTGAAGCAGCAAGCAAACTATGCTCATGAAAGATGTGAACGATATAACTGTTTTGATCCCAATGATTTGGCAACGACTCACTAGCAGAATGAAATTGCACTTGCACTTGCTTAATCAGGAATTACAGCTACATTATTCAGCATTCAATTTGACGTTGAATATGTAAATCAATGAAATTCCAACATTCAACCTTTCGAAGTACTATGCGATTGTCAATGGAGGCATTAAATAGAACCATGAAAGATCTACCGAACAATCAAAACCGGTTAGGTGGTGCGATGATCGAAATTTGAAAAACACCATGAGATTGATTGTGATTTCTAATTTAATGGCAGAAAATACATAATTTGGTAAACATGAAACTCTGACTTAATTTAAAGGTGACTTAAATTTTAGAACAAAACCGCATGGTTCCAAGTCGATCACATTCCAGGCACATTACATATTTCGAGCCTTTCAGTGGTGTATTGGTAATAGAATTCATCTTACATCTAAAATATCCTATTGACATAATTCTGAAGTACTCCTCCTCAAATTGACTAATCATGGACACCGTAGTCAATAAACATGATGATCACTCAGAAATATGTATTTTTACTTTGTTTACACATTTTCAACAGCTTATCACAAATTCACAAAAAGATCACAAACAATTTTATTGAAATTTGGACAGGACAATGACTGTCAAGTTGACTAGTTTCCAATAAACACCTAACCAAACGTATTATATCCCGTATTTGTCAGTTTATGATCACTCATTATAAGAAAAAGTGGAATACATAACATTATATCATCGTAAATACAATAAGAAATCTGTGTAAGGAGCAGCAGAGCCATACGATGAGTAAATGTTAGGAAATCATCAAGGCACTCCACAAACGCAACAGCTGACTATTAGATGATCTATACTAAACACAAAGAAGAAGAATCCGCAGACTGCAGTCAGCCATAGCCTATTGCTGCCTTAGCAGAAAAATTTACTTAAAAAAAAATAAAAAAAATGATGAGCTTCGTTTTACTGTTCTATGTCTTAGCCCTCACTGTTGTCGCTGTATCTCTCGTAAGCGGATAAAGCTACAGGCTACATACTTTCACTTGTTGCCTGGTTGGTTGACTCAAAGCCGAAAGTCATATTTAATATTTTGTAAAATTAGTATCAAGAGGAGCCAATGCTAGAAAAAAAAGGTATTTTTTTTTTCTGCCTCAACATTTGTGTTTCGGCGTTTAGAGCTCAAGCAGAGGACCAATAGTATAATTATGCATTTTCTTTGGAGCCAGGTAGGACCGCATTATTAAGCCTTCTTGCATTTGATGGTGAGTTTTATTTTCTTTTGGTTCCAAAATACCTTCATTCGTTGCGCTCTTTTGTCCAAAGGGTACCGTATCTTCTTTCAGATTGTTCGTCTCGGCTTATCCGACGCGTCTTCCCAAAAGAGATCAGTGTCAAAAGCATCTTTTGGTTTTAAACCCAACAAATCAAAGATTTTTTTTGATATTTTGGATTTTGTATCGAAGTGTTTAACGATTTTTTAGTCAGTCTGTTTTGCTCCTTTCGTCAAATATATAGTTGCGCAACATACCATTACTAAAAGATACAGAATAAAACTGCTAATATAAAGATTTTAGAACCAGGACGACTTGAACTGAGGGCAACTGTTTCCTTACAAACTGAATGCGATGTTCCTTTGCTTTTATGTCGTTGAATGTGAATGTTTCAATCTGTTCCGTTACTTTGACTGTTTCGGTATCTAGTCTCAGACATTTTGAACGAAAAAATAATTTTCTGTCTCAATAATATAAACGGATCGATATAACAGGAAAGCTTTGCGAGTGGTGCAGTCTGGACGAAGCTCCGCAGGTTTGTCACACCACTTCACAGGTCCCGCCGTCACAGTGAGCAAGTCTGGGATCTGTCCGCGGGGTGCCAGAATTCATGGCGTCAGGGAGGGATAAAGGGCCATCGGAACCTTACTTAACCCCCATCCCAAAACAGATTTTTACTTGTAACTTTAATTTTTTTGTATAAAGTCAGAAAATTCTAAAGCAAAAATGTTCAGAATCATTGGTGCGGCTTTTAAAACTTACGTTTCATTTCTATTTTGCCAGGGAACCTGTGTGGAGGGCTCCCTTTAGTGGCCATGACCCAGCGTACTTCTGACCCGCTTACCCCTCCCTAACGCCGGACCTTACTCTGTAGTATTATTACGCTTATCTTTAGTGTTTCAGGTTACAATGTGAAGAAAAGATAAGGCGTAAAACTGAGATATTTTTCGTGTAAAACCTTCCTGAAAGTTCCCAGAGTTTTGCTTTATGTTTATAGTTGTTAACTATAGGGAATAAGAGAATGATTGTGCTTACAGATTTCCATTCCACATATGGAATTTTATTTTTCCACAATTTTATGTTTTCAACAGTCATCAGTGTATTTGTATTTCAAACATTAATCCATTTTTGTTTATAAATTATAAAACTGGTGAACGGAAACTGTTTATTTTCTAAACAAACGCAGCTCAGATTCCTTTCCTCTTTCGTATTTAAAATTTCACACGTCACTTAAATATGAGAAAAACGAAAACATTAATCAAATATTCATATCTGATACAAAAGAATTTTTAATTTGCATGAAGTACTGCTGTAATAAACAGCCATTGAGTAGTTACCACCTCATTACTGCCTCCATATAATCAATAAAGTAAAAATAATCGTACCTCCCAGCGTACCAAAGACTTTTTTTTAGTAATGGAAATGCTTATGAATTTTATATTATATAATATTTTAATGGAAAAAATAGTATTAAAAATTATGAGAAGTAATATGCCACGCAGCAGTTTTACTCACGTACATTTACCAATCTGTAAAATGTCCCTAATATGAGTGGAACGGAAGAATAGCAGTTAACAATTTAAAATTTACATGCTTCCAATTTTATTTAACAGAAACTGTAAATGCAATGTATTCTCTCGAGCTCGCATTATCTTTGTAGTAAAATCGTTATCTATCTGCTGTGTGTGTTGAACGCTCTGTGTTGTATGTGACAGAAGTAATATTGTGTATTACAGTACTCTCCCAAGAAGCCAAGACGAGGTGATATGGAGCCCTACGGAAGCTGTCTATATTAAGGAAGAGGTAGGTCTGTTCCTTTCTGTTTTTGAAGTCGTACAGCTCTTGCGTTGCTGATTATTGCTCCACAACAATATGGACGATACTATAATTCGTGATTACTTGGAAAAGTTTGTAATTATTTATGCGGCTCATTCACACATTTTACTCATTTCGTAGATATAACTTGAACCATATTATCGTTCATTTAAAAGTGTTTTATTTCAACGCAAGAAAAAACAAAAAATTCGTTCACTGGAATGTTGCTATAGGTTTCTTTACGTCAAAACATTAGTTTTCCATCATAACGAATTGGTGTGGAATTCTATACATTGCTATTCGGCAACCAATGGGCTTTTCAAAAAAAATTTCGTGTGATTGGTGTTACAAATATTGAAATTAATCACCGGAACACCATGTGTGTGTGTGCTGCACCATGATTTTTGTCTGAATTTAATTGTGGTTATATGAGTAACAGTTTATTGCCAATGACTAGAGATATTGAAGTCAGCAATTTATACAATACAATACAACACATTCATTTTCTATTGATCCCAATATAAGACACTGGCTCTATGGTATGTGGAAAGTTGTTACTTTACAGATAAACAATTGCATACCTAACAAAATAATACATACACCAGATGATGTACAGTCACAGCATACATGGTACATTAATTATTTCAACTACATTTACACAAACTACTGCCAATTATTTTGTAGATACCTTAGTGATATGACACTTAGTTTCTGTAATATGTAACCTTCTCATTTAAATTAAAATTACATCTAACAAATAGAGAGTAAATTGCAAGTATATTGTATATATATATATATATATATATGGTCGAAAAACTGTACTGACTGGGAAAGACTCATGTAAAATCAAGGGAAATGAAAAGTCATTAATTTCATTCGATCTTGTAAGTCACAGTCAATGATTTCCCACTATTCAATATCCTCTTATTGCTTACTGCAAGTGCCAGCACAAGGTCCCTCAAAAATTGTTAACATGTAGTGAATTAGTAAGAGTTATGATTTGCAGTGGGGTTTGTAATTGTCTTACTAAAAAAGGGAACTATTTTTTGCTAAAACTGACATTTTAGACAATCCCATGCTACTCCGGCTTTTATGATTTATGTTCTAACTGACAACAGAAGAAGATTATACAATTCTGTGTACTCCTGTTTAACAGTTGTCGGTATTGGACCTTCTCCTGGCCATTAAGTGTCACATTTACTAGCAGAGGTAGGGCTCTGCATTTTCTTCCAATACCAGAATGGAGATGCTGTTGGCTCTTTGATTTTTTTATTTATTTTTTACTTCCTTGTAGCGTTTTCTTTATAGTTTTCAGTAATCACTTGACAGCAGTTTAAACAAGCCTTGTAAGCCATCCCATTGAGTCAGCAGTATTCTCCAGTATTCTCCAGTATTTTAAATGTGTTCACCAGTTTTGTTGTCCTGTCCAGTTAAGATAGCTTATGTTTAATTTGAACCTTTACTTGAGTTTCAACCAGTAAAAGTATGTTGTTATAGATAACATTTCATTATATGCCTTGTGCTGCCCTGTGTTTCCCCATTCCGTATTTTCAGTCATATTTAATTCAGTGACTCAACTGAAGTTGACTAATCTCTTTAAATATTCTCATGTTACATCAATCATGCACTGTTATGAATCACGCTGGACTATTCATTTGATGACCGAGTTGTTTGGTTTACTTTAATTTTATTTTACTTGGTAGTTGCACTAAAAAATAAGTGTGTTTTATAAAGGACAAAGATCTCTGATCCTCATGAACAGAATAAATCAGAGACTGTTTGAAGTCAGGAGATAGTGTGCTGGATATCATAAATGGACTAGTTCAGTGAAACCACCCTCTCCCACTGTTCAGTGGCCCATAGCAGTTGGGTCAAGCATGGTGAGTGAGCAGTAATGCTCTGGCCTCGCATTCAGAAGGACATGGATTCGAGTCACTGTCTGACCATCCAGATTTCAATTTTCTATGGTTTCCCAACATTACTCCAGATGAATGGTTCCTTCAAAAGGCTATTCCTTCCTCTAATGACCTTGAGGTTAACAAGGTATGAATCCAAAAGCAATATATATGTAACATAATGAGTTGACTATTACATATATGCACTGGTTACTCACAAACAAGTAGCAACTTACAAATGTTTCTGATATCTGATACATGATATTAAAATTGAGCATTATGTACTTATTATGGTCAGGTAAGTTGTTCAGAAGAGAATATATTTATTAATTTCTATACCAATCATATAACTTTTTTGCTTTTATATTTTTTTTTATATAGTATACATGCTATTTCCTTCTATCTCTTTGTAATTCTTTATGTGTGGTATGCAGTAAAGGAGTTGAAACTTTTTCTCTTTTTCTTTACAGTTTGAAAGTTGACCTTCAGCATAACATACTTTTTGCATAGTTTGGTAAAGAATTTATGAGTTGGCTATAGCCTTTGGTGATATCTGTTATGAGCAATATGAGCACATCTATTGAGAGCATCATGTCGGTCGTCAGGCCATCACAGTACATATGTGTCACATGTCTTCAATATTTCTCCTCAAGGGAAATGTTGATAAGGCATGTGTTCAGTCATAAGCTCTACGTAAATACACCTTTACACATTTGCCAAAACTGTGGTGAGGTTTTTTTTAAATCTGTCAAAGTTATGTGTCCACAATTTTCAAGAGACCAAGAAAGTTATATTTGAGGAGCCATCAATAATTGATCTTGCTTGTGCATTCTGTGCTGACACTTTTCCATCCTGGTGCTCTTTAACAAAGCACGTGTTCACACACAACTCAGCTGTTTTGGCTCCTCTATATGTTTGTATATACTGCTCCAAAGTATTTAATGATTTGTCAAAACTCCAATTTCATGAATACACCAGCAGATTTACACAAAAAAGGTAAGATGACACATTATTTCTTATTGTATTGCAGTTACTTTGATTGTTTGATTTAAACTTTTTCAAGTGATCAATTTTTTTTCACTTTTATTGGATGTCTGCTAAATTATCATAATTTTTGTTGATTCAAAAGTTTATGTTTGATTCTATATCTAATATTTGTGCAGTTTTCTTATCAGTTTGGGGTTATTGTTAAGTGATTTTCAGTACAGAAGGTCTACTAGTGAATGGTGACATAATATGGTAGCACATTATTGTTGATGATTAACAGATGGCATGGCATGGAAGGATACATAGGTGGCTGGTAAAAAGTGTGGTGTATTTAATTAAGATGAATGACATCATTAGTTCATATGGGGAATGGTCAAAAAAAGGAATGATAGTATATGTAAAGGAATAAAGAAGTAACCTTATAATAATATTTGATATCAGGCTTAAGTTAGTGATATAATTTTTGTTCTTTAGTTTAGGTAGTTACATATTTGAATAACTTTTGTAGGAAGAACAGAAGAGTTTATGTCATGCTCTTAAAGAATTTAAATTGACAGACATAAGAAGGTGCATAGGGTAAATTGCTGTAAAGGCAGGAACCAGTCTAGTTAATAATAGTAATATGACGTGAATACTGATCACATTCTCTCCTCAGTGATTTTGCTTGTTTTTAGTGTATACACTCTCTTGTCATTAAAAAAAAATCCTGGATCCAATATATGGGATTTATCTTGTTAGATATTATAGAAATGACATAAATAATCTATAACAACAAATATATAAAATAACAAACTATTCCTAAATTTTACTTAGCTGATTAATTTATCATAAATATAATAAAACAAGAGAAATGGTTTTTCAATGTCAGATAGGATTACGCTAAATAAGATGTTTGGGAAATTCATAATACCCACATTTAATACTAGTTTTACAGTTTTCAGTAGCTGTTCTAATTTAGT
>JARYHS010002147.1:0-25006 GCA_031002005.1 Vandiemenella viatica
AACAGGGGGCTTTTGGCGCTGCAAGTCAATTCACAGATTTGGTATTCAGTGCTTCAGGAATATAAACAGTTACCAACGTACACTACGAGGGTCATTCCTCCAAAGTTCATACCTCTAGTAAAACATCTGATCAAGCGCCATCAAAACTGTGTTTGTTTAATCGAACAAGAGCGTGAGATAAATTCCAGAGAAGATTATATAAAAATCGAATGGATCGTCCACCACCAGTTGTTTTCCCCGATATGATACGATACGTGTTGTTTGACGGACGATAGAACAATTTTTTGAATTTAAATCAGGTATGTTTCCAACACACTGATTTTTTTTTTTTTTTTTTTTGCAAAAACGTATTGTTTATCAGATATGCTAGATGTCATGCTGTTTTTTTTCTTTCCATATTTTTTGATAACTATCACTCTGGTTCGTGCGAAACTCACTAGTTGTATATTATCTGCAAGTACATACGAAACGTTACAATAAATTGTACCCACTTGAATGTTATTTGTAGTACTGTATTTAATTTCTAGTCATATTACCACGAAATAACTTCAAAATGTAAAATTTATTTGTATACACATTTGAATAAATAAATGAATAATAAATTGACAGCAGCGAGATTCGATGAGGCGACGACGGGCTTATGAAGCATAGAGCTTGCTCGTACACCACGCCCCTCTTTTAATCTCCGTAACGTATTTGAACGCAATAGTGGGTACATTTTCTTTTGTGGGTAAGGTTGTCCGGGATCGGGATTGGAATAAATTACCAAAAACGCTGATGGAATTTAATATTAAAATTCGTAAACGCCAAAAGGATGAATTTTAAAATCAAATTTTATCAGATAATTAAAAAAAATGAAAAGGGAGTAATTAGATGACTAAGTGAATTGCCATCTTCTCAATCGCAATTAAATACTGATAATAATATTTCAAAGCCGATTTTATCGACAGCGCACGTTACTGATTTGTCACTTTACGCCTCTGGCCATGAGCTTTTATTACACACAGTATGAATTGAATCTGAATTTTACAATTACCTGCCCTGGTTAGAAAATTAATAAGAAAAGGTAAACCTTCTCCCGACAAATTATTGATAGGCTTTCGGTGTTGAAGTCATATGTTTCACAAGGAAGTCTATTTCCAGGAACGCCCAAACTTCCACCAAGCAACCGGCAAGACGCTAGGCCGCCCCAGCCCAAGAGTTACCAAGAATCAGCCCCAGCGAACACAACAGCACAATGCGTAGTACCACCCAGCCTTTTATATTAACAAAACAAACTGAACAGGGAAACTTTTCACGGTGACAGCACCTTGGGTTCAGTTGGATGCTCTCCACGTTACTGCGAGGAGGTGGTTACGATACACGAACTTTTCGCCGTGAACATTGCTGTTTATGTGCATTAGATTACAAGTATATTAATGATCTGTCACCGAGGAGCACAAGATTTTCTTCCGCGGGTTTTCTGGTTTTGTCCTAGGTAACCATTATTTCATGATAAATGATCGTCTGTGAAATCACTTAGTATTATTTTTCTGTTACAGTGTTAAACACCTCTCTTAACTACTGTTTTCGATTGCTTTGTGAATCGTTAACTACTAATAATTTGGTACCGTGTCACCGATGTACACAGTAACACGATATTATTAATAAATTAAGTTCCGATTCATCTTATTGTACCAAAGTCTACAATGTCTTACAAACATTGCACTGCCTGCATACCCACATTTACAGCATGTGGAGGCATCTTCTGGACATGGAGACCTCCTGATTCCAGTGACTTGTAAGGATGGTGGTTTATTAATCGTTGTCCTGCTATCGCTATCCAGTTGTATTCGCTCAGCTGTCAATATAAGCCGACTACAGAAGACGGCAGCCACCAATACTTACAATAAATCAAAAATACTGAAAGAGAAATAAACGTAACATATAAAGAATACTATCGTCCATCGCTCAAATAATAAAAAATTAAAACTCTTTAACTCAATATTTATTCATCTTTTTTATTTACAACATTAGCCTTTTGGTACAATATTTCACCATTCCTTTTTTACTGTACTGTTTCTTTCTTACACAAAGTTTATAGTTTAAAACGAAAATCTCGCGAAAGTGATTGAAACTGGGAACCTCTGGAAACACGTATGAAAAGAATCTAATATTGCTTATTATGATATCTAGTTTCATAAATCACAAAAACTACACAAACTGAAACTTGTAGATCACTTAAGTCTTGCGTCAGGTATGTTTTACTTCTTTTAGTGGAAAGCGCATTCTACTGTAAAATACTTTTAGAATCTACTTCCTTTTTCTAGTTTGCTTAAGGTCGGTGATTGCAGCATAAGATAATTTTTAACCAAGGAGAAAACACAAAAAGATTCGAGATGATGACAGCAGTGCAGAAATCAGAAAAGCAAGGAATGTAAGAAAACTAAAGCGAAGTATCCGCTAAAAGATACGAGAGAGAAGATAGTGAAATTGTTGCAATCAAAGGATATGCAACTTATAGCAGGAGTTAGAAATGAACAAAAAATGCATAAATATTAAAAGTTGTGGTGGGAACCTTTATTTATGGAAGAAGAAAGAGCTAACCTAGGGAGAGGTTACATAGGGATATTTTAAAACAGCGGTGACCTGAACAACATTGTATTAGAAAGAAAAAAAAAAGGATATTGATATTGTACGTGCATTAAGAATTTATAAGATTCCTGCAGAATTGCTAACATCTCTGTTAGAAGAAGGAATCAGAACTATTATTCAAACTGGTAGCAAAATGATACAAAACTGAGTAGATTTGAAAAGATTCATCTGCACCCTCCTGAAGAAAGAAGAAAACGTACTAATGTGACTTCATAAACGTATTTATTTCAGAATAGTCCAAGGCAGTGAAAAATAGTGTAAGACAGATTAAGTAAATATCAATTTGAGTCCAGGAAATGACGGGGTACAAGAAAAGCAGTTCTTAGGTTAAGATTAATATTGGAAGGAAGAATAAAGAAAATCAAGTAAAAGATATGATAAGGTTAGATGAAATACGTCATTTAAAGTTTTAAAGAAGTTCGTTCAAATGTCTAGAGCCAGAAGAATAATGCATCGTTTATGTAAGAATTGGAGAATAATGAGAAGAAGCGTAGTTTTAAAGGATGCGAGACCATTTTGTCCCCTCTAACTTTCAACTTGTTCTTGGAGGAAGCATTCAAGGAAACAAAAATTTGATTGTGGGGGAGGGGGGGCGGGGTCAGCGAAGAAAAATTAGTATTCTCCGATTCACTGATGGCATTGTCCTGATAAGAGAAAAGTATTGAATTTTCACTGAATATTAACCAAGCTATAATTAAGTCATGGAACGGCAGACATGATAACAGCAACAGCTAGTTAAGTATAAAAAATGAAATCAAATGCAGAAGTAATAGTAACAGTAGTATAAGCAACTGAATGCTGTTACATTTATGAAGTAAAATTACTTCAGATCGAAGTTTCTCTCGGCGTTGAGAATTAATAAAGTCTTCTAGGATGAGTAACCTAGTGAGCAGAGTGTTTTCACACGATATTTCGGCGATCGAAATCTCTGTCGCCAGCTGCACCAGAAGATGGCGACAGAGTTTCCGATCGGTGAAATATCGTGTGAAAAAAACCTGGTCACTCGGCTAGTCACCCGAAAAGACTATATTAAAATTACTACTGATGGCCGAAGCAAAAACGACCTAAAGAGCAGAATTGGAGTGGGAAGTACAGAATTATTCATAAAGAGAAATATTTCATACGTCGATCGACGACTCAGAAAGAATTTTCTAAAATTCATGTTTTCTTATTGGAGCACAACACTGAAGATTCGTTTAGAAAAACTACCAGATGTTTGCTTGGAAAGGAAGGCATGCACTGTACTCTCTCGATTCCTTAAAGCGTTCGATGTGGGGAAGCGAGTTTGGAGTCAGCTGCTAGAGAGATTATAAAGGTTTTTATTGTTTTGTATGAATATATATTCCTTTCAACCTTACCCTTAACACTTATTTTTACTTTTAGAAATTAGATACACTAATACTTCTAGTGTCAAATCAGCTCAATAGGATTTTTTATTTACTATATCAGTCACTGTTTTTTTGATACCACCACTGAAATCAAATTATCTACTATTAAAAATTATATTTAATATCCTTGAAGTATCAATTCCATTCCTTTATTAAAATTTCAATAAGAAACAAAGATCATTCACTTATATTTTCATCTTCCGTTTACAAACGACTATTAATTACCAAATACAACTTTTACAATCACAATTTTTATTATCATACTCCTCTTCTGCCATGTGGGTTATATAGTTAATGTTAAATCCGGCCAGAATTTTGTAGTCAGTTTCTTCATTAGGCTTTTACTGCGCAGTCTCCTCTCATTTCTTTTCTTCAGCTTTTTTCCTCACCACAGATCTTCTATACCTCCGACTTGAAGTTCTGTAACCTTAGAACTTAAGAAACCCAAAGTTAATATCCAAAATCATAGTTACTTAATATAAAATAATTTTATAATATTAAAATTCACAAGTGATGGAGTTGTTTACCTCACAAGCTGCATATCAAACACGCAAGAAGGCTGTAAGAATGTGAGTCAGTCAGTGGACGTAATTTTTGGCGCACCTGCAGAAGCAAGTGAATGACAGATGCACCAGCTGCTACCACATCAGACGTCATCTTCCTCTGGAAGCAACAGCGGAGGCTGAGAATGTGAGGTGCTACGTCACTACCACGAGATATATCCCTAATACTAGGCCTGAATTGTTACCGCCAAGAAATGACCCATTTGGAAAGCCCTAAGCAACCATCACACACAAGCGGTTAAGTGCAAAGCCAGCATTTTCAGGTGAGAGCTCATCTGGGTGAGAATTGCTCTAGGACAGAACTGGCCGGGATACACCAACAGTATTACACCATGTGGGATTTTCTGGGAAAACGTCGTCCACTGCTTGATCTTCCATGTATATGAATATCCACTTGCCCCTGTTCGTCATTACATAAATATTTTTGTTTATTCAAATCTTTCTCACTTTTTTAAAATTTATTTGCCTAGACGCTAATAGACGAATAAAACAATCAGCAGTAAGCAAGTTTTTACTGACGTACATATACTGTTGTAGCGGATTGCTGTGGTTGGGCAGATTAATTGCTTACCTTGCATGATTTATAATCGCCACCTTCCACTATCTTATGCAAAGCACATATACTAATTTCAGGAAACAGAGGTGAACCCATTACTTCTGTTATTAATATTTGAAAAGATCCTAAAATATTGGTTTATTTGGTACTCATTACTGTTTACAGACAGAGGTATATTTACCATTAATCTTAAACATCTGTCTATGCAAAATAAATACCTTGTCTTACAGATGCAACATAGCAAACAAACAATTATCGTTAATTGAAGCTAAGAAATTGCAATACATGTACATTACAAAGAGTTACAAATTCCATATGCAACTGAAGCAAAAACTCTCTTATACATGACGAGAGCGATTCTTTTATGACAATGATAACAAGAAAACATCAGATTTAACTGGATTACATAGGGCGCCAGGGAGTTAATTTGTTCCCCCAAATAATAGTCATTGAAAGTTTCCAAACATGAAAATCAGTCTTTCAATTCAAACTGTATAATGAAAACCAAAAAGCACTCGGCTTTTAGACACAACTAGCTCAGGAATTAATGTCCGGCGGCATAAGAACTCACACTCATCAGGCCGTTAAAGGGCTATCTCAGTGATTCGTTTGAGTACACACTGTTTGTGGAGGTATAATTACCGTGTCTGTCTGGCTGCACGCAGCGTCGTAAGAAGAGCGCTATCGCCTCTCAACAGCGCACCATCCAGGTAATGCTAGGCACTGGTCGCGTCAACCAACACAAGTGACAACGTCGATCGGACTTGGCGCTCATTCATCGAAGCCTCCAGAACGAAATCATGCGCAGTACTCTGACAGGCAGTTGCCAGCGCGATCGTTCTGGGCGGAATGACCGACCTCTTCTCGCCCCTCAGAGCTCGTCTCTCCTCCTCCTCGGCGAGTATCATGAAAATAAAAAATTTGTATTATTTCCAACCACGTGAGGAAATAAAAACATCGGATTGGCTTCGCAAAAGTCTCCCCTCTATGCTGGCTAATACGTTGCCTCTTATTTGCTAAGAGTGTTCGGCTTTTGTCGGGATTGTTCGAGAGGATATGTAGAAATTTTCTCACGATACCGAGCGAACGGCGCATTTACGGATGCCTTCCGTTAAATTCCCCAGAGTCCAGCCTTTCTCACCAGTACCAGTGTCAGAGATAATCCCCTCAATGTCTCGACCTACCGGACACTTCCGGCTCAGTCAGATTGTCGCTCACGCTAACACAACCCTCAGCTAGACGCGGATTTCTGTCTCCAACTCAAGAAAATAATATCTATTTATTTCTTATGTTTATTATATCAAACAATAATTAATTTACATTTTACGAGATGACCCATCTAGTCATCTCGCTACACTGTATATAGTGACCGTTTATGTTTACAAGAACGTACACATTAAGCGGAAACGTGTGGTCGGGTAGGGAAAGAAAGCGTCAGCCGAATGTTAAATAAGCTCCACTTTCGGGACAGCAACAAAAATTTCCATGCCAAGAAGAAATCTCCTCTAGATGGACCAGTGAATTTGTATCGAATAGTTCGTTGAAATAGAATGAAAATAACTCCAATAAAAAAAAAATAGTTTACTGAAAGATGGTCAGTCATATCAGTTATCTCATAGTACATTGGTATTAAATTTTATCAAAGCGTATACTATGTATGACGCCTGACAGGATCAGAATTCATGCGCTACTGCTATGCAATATTGGAATGTGTAGGGCTGCATTTTATTACGACACCGTTCTCTACCTCTTAACGCAAGTATGTAGGTATGTATGGCTTATAAGGGACACTTTTGACCTCGAACGCTCGGAACCGCACGAAAACATGCTTAGAATAACAAGCGATCATAAACCAAACAGTGGTGAGTGTCATTTCCATGCAAAACTTTGATTGTTCCAGAAAACTAACAACGTCTGAAGCCCAAAGTTAATAACCAGCCATTAATTGGTTTTATAAAACTTTATAAATATCAATCATTTCAATCAGAATTGTGCGATAATGATTACAAAGAATAACACAGGTAATATTAAATCTTGACTGCAAACGTGAGAAACAATAACTTGTAATGACTGAAAATAAAACAAAATACCGCAGCCACCGATGGTGCACCCAATTAAAGATTTTAACTGAAATATTCAATATTACACTAAATTAACAATTTTTAGAAGCACTTAGACACAACTATTCTACATTATATTTATTTTCTGATATTTTAGCCAATTATCATTCCTTCATTCCTTGAACTTAAATTAATAAAAGCATTGTAGTATATTCTTCTTATGATCGCCTTGCCCGTGCACGGACGTAGGCGGGTTACCATAGGGGTTGTTTACTTCTCCATGACAACGTCTCGGAAGATGAACTGGGGTTGTTTCCCGTTGCCTTCCCAGTGTGACAGTGCTCTCCAGTATTTCTTGAGGTGTGGATGATGAGATAGTGTGTATTTTCAGAGTAGAGTGTTGTGGATGAGAGATGAAATAAGGGAGAGAGTGAAACCCAGTGCCGGCTCATTCAGGCCTACTCTTCCGACAGATGATTATAGGGGGGGGGGGGGGAGCGGCCCAAGACTTAACGTACCCATCCGACGGACAAAACAACGGTGTCGCATGCCCTCACTCCGTACGCACTGCGGAGAGGTTCCCAAACCTCAACCCAGGGCTTTCGTGCACAGTCTGGTGATTAGGAATCATGCACTTACCTATCCTACCCTCGCAGCCAAATTCCAATGATGAAAATTTCTTCCACCGCCAAGACTCGAACCAGGTACCATCAGGGTGCCGTGACCAACTGAGACAACGGGAGGGGGGAGGGGGGAGAGGGCTGTACTAATACACATGGCATTAATTAATTATCAAACATGTAGCTGAATCTTAAGAAGTAATGGTTATGTCACAATTAGCCTTCGAGTTTTCCCGTGTCGGTCATTTAACTCCAGAGTAATTGGTATCTCAATAGGAACCCTAAAAACTCAGGCCTCCTACTTTGTGACTGAAACGCTGTAGAAGGAACAGAGAACCTGAAGAGTGAAACCTGCAGCGGAGTGACTGAACTTTGAACTGGATGTTTCTCGCTTAGCCGGACACTTGTGCGACCTCGGCGCGGGCTATTTCCACTTCCGATCAGGCCCCGCCCGGAGTCCACACAAAAGAGCGACCCTCCGGACACCCTTCCGCCGGAAGAGCCTCTGCAACCGGCCGTACTTCCGCACCAGTTCGCACCGATCATGCCGCTTCTCCATGACTCTCCTGGATTCTACACAAATCACGTAACAACGTACAACTCTCCCTGATTATAGTCAAACGCATTTCAGGGATAACTTCAGACATAGCTGCGGATTAGAATAATTAAAGTACGTGAGTTTTGAAATGCTCTCGGGTAACTAGCCAAATTAACGAAGTATTATCGCACGATATTCAGGCGATCAAAATCACTGTGAAGTCTTCACCAGAAGATGGAGACAGTGGTGTGACCGTCGAAATATAATGTGATAACACTTCGCTAACTCGGCTAGTTACTCGACAGCATTTCATAAATTCTCAACTTCGTTCTTGTGTAAAGTACTTGATATAGTAGTCCCCAGCACAGTACGATTGGTGAAGGAAACAAATGATCTTTAATCACTTTAAGAAAAAAATATTTATTACTTAGGCAGCGATTAGTATGTTCATCATGTTTGCAGTGGAAGTCAAGATTTAGAATTATCTGTATTATTGTTTGTAATCACTATCACACAATTTTGATCGAAATGATTGATATTTACAGTTTTATAAAACTGAGTAATGGCTGATTATTAACTTTTAGGTTCAGACATTACTAGTTTTCTGGAACAATCAGTTGCTACAAGCGACTGACCGCTACCTTCCCAAGAACCGAGAAATTTCCGTGCAGATAAGGACCAAACACGCGCTGCAGATTTAGTGAGACAACTTCCTTAGCCGCCAAGTCACTGTGTACCAGGAGAGGTGCCTGCTTTGGTTGTTGATATTCCTAGGGGAAATTTCAGAGACAGGTAGTGATGTATGATCATATGACACCGGTTTCAACACATGACTGAGCGTGGTGGAGGAGTGGAAATTCTCGGACCTTTCATTCGGAGGGACACGGGTTCAAAACCCATTCAGACTTTAGTTTTCCATGGTTTCACGAAAGCATTCCAGGTGAATATCTGGATGGTTTCTTTGAAAGTACGTGGCCAGATTTGTTCGTTGCCTCCAATCCTTTTCAACTCAAATCGACGTCGACTGGAGGTGATGTAGTATGGTAAAGAAAAGGAGTAAACGTGAGAAGCAGGAAATAGTTTACTTAATCACTTATGAAATTACTTTTTGACTAGATCAGTTTAAACAATGCAGTAGTGTAAAGAACTGTAGTGGAATCATAAATAAGTTGCTGACCGAATGATCTGCATATCTGAAGCTATTTACCACTGCTAATGTAGTTAATAAGAGCCTGGCTAGAGGCACACAACACAGCGTAAGACAGACCGACACACCTGTCGTAAATTGCTCTTTACTTATTTGTTATGTTCACCACAGGTATTTAGTTTATTGCAGTGACCTAAATTTCAGTCGTTGTAATACGCTACTGTAGCTGCTACTACAGAGTAGTAAAATATCAAACCACCGCTAATATCAGCAATGAGATAAATAACTTTCATGTCTACATAACGACCAGTGACAGTATTATGAAAAGCACAGTATTTTATCGTCAGTAATGAAGTTTTCTATGAACTACTGGATGCGAGTATTTGGAACACGCACTATCTAGGGCACCTGGTGACATTAATAAAAGTTTTAACTAAAATATACCAACTATTTTTCAAACTGTTGATCTTAATGAGTCTCTGGCCGGCCTCGGTAGCGTAGGGGCCAGAGTACTGGCTCCGCGTAGCGAATGTCGCCGGTTCGAGTCCGGCCGAAGGCATGAGATTTTGAGTGTTGTGTGTGTGTGTGTGTGTTTTAATGTCGTATCCGTCCTGTGGTGTCGATACTCATTAGCAACAAACAATTCACTAGAGAAAATGAAACACTCGATGAGCCATGATGATCACTTTGAGCTGGCTGTATGACCTCCGTAGCTGAATGCCATCACTTCCATCGACTGACTAATTTAGATTTTTTGTTTCTTTATAATGCATTTCAGTTTCTTCGTTACCGTTAAACAATTCCATCAAACAGTACCCCACTTTTACCCATTTATTTGTCTCTGTTTAGAGTTATTAAATGGATGATGGTTTGAAATTACTTCCATCACTCAATTAGGTGTAATCTCTCTATTAGTAGTTAATAAAAGAATTTTAAATTTGTGTTAGTTGTTTCCCCGCTAAAAACGTCCTTATACGCCTATTTCTGTGTTTCACAATTTTTCGTTAAATTCTTTGAGGGTTTGAGCTAAGTTATTCAACATGTCAACCTGTTATCTTTACTAACTCCCGTAACTACAAAAGGTTTCGGACTCCCCTTTGCCTGGACAAAGTATGTATTAGTTTATCGTCATTGTCATCTCTTCTCTTCCGCGTACTGATCCTAGTCCTTATCCTCAGTAAATGCCGTTCACACTGTAACGGGTGTTCCTTGGTGGGATAATTAAATATTTTTCAAACATATCAGATATTAATGCTCACGTTTGACATTTAAATAATCAACTAAAAAGTTTTATAACTTTATCTTGAAGGAAGTAGCTATGAAATGACAGTCTATCATTAAACACTAAGAAGTCATGACTGGACAATTTATTCTTTCGACGTAAGAGGCATACAGACGTAAGTGAATGTAACGTTACATGAATACAGAAGTCATCAAAGGTTCGCAAGAACAACATCTTTTATTACACGTAAGTTCATTCAATGTCTAAAGTATATAAAATGCTGTAAGAAAGTTCACGAAAAATCCAAACACCATAACAAGGATGCACACATGAAATGCTAAAATGAGAGTGCAATGGTTTTAGAATTAATTCAAACTATAATTTTAACTATACAAAAACGAATGACTTTATTGATAATGAAATTAGGGTGCCATAAATTTCTAGACTTTAAATATATAAATTATCAGTTGATAGGAATGTTAGCAAAGTCTTTTCCTATCGCATCATTTTTGCTCACGACTACGAGTAATGCTCGGTTATTGTGTATCGGAGCATCATTCTGTTAATCAAGCAGATTTCTCCGCATAGAGACGTTACAGAAAAAGTTTCAAGGAAAGTAAGGATGTAGATATCCAGTCCTATCAAATGACATAATTGTTTACCGTATGAAGTGACTGTAGAGTTCCGCGTTGACACAATGACTGCGTCGTTGTGGTGTATGTTCGCACTTGTCGCAGGAAGCTTTGAACCACAACAAGTGAAGTGTTTGCTCAACTACTACTAATTAAAGCACTGATTCAGATAGTGCCATACTGCCAGCTTGTGATGGTTGGAAGTGCGGTGATGGAAGTATCGCCAAGACCTCCGTACTCCTGTTGGTGAGAGTACTCTCTCTCCACAGAAGCAGGTACCCCAAGTCCGAGATACATCGCCTCTTTTTGATCTCTACGCTTCAGTCTCCGCTCCAGTCCTCTCTCGGTGTACCAACCCGTAGATTCATGGGAACATGCGTATATAAAATTCAAGGAAGATTCAGTCTCAAGGATAGAAAAACATTGTTCATGGTGTTACACTGAGTTATTTTCAATAACGTGACATTCATACGCTTCCGTACGTGGTTTCTTACTCGGGAAACATGCCCTTCCTCTGGTGTATCTTCAGCGATAGCAAATTTTCCGTCTATAGTGAGCGGTCATTGCTCGAGTCAAGTCGACGATAAATGTTCACTAGCGCATTTCTGAACTTTACCCTATGGGTAATACACAGGATGCTTGATTGTGTGCGGAGAACGGGTGCGGCCCCGTTTCCATTCTCTCGTTGTTCTCACCTGGGTGCCTGTCTGAGTGGGCTAGGGACGGTGAGCATGCTGGCTCCGGGAATCATATGGCATTTGGCGAATAATTAACATTATTACTCGAGACTGTGCGATTAGCCTCATTAAGCTGTCTCGATATAACATTCCCATCACTCTCTTCACCTTCCTCCTATTCCCTAATGACTCAGAACCCAGCTCATCTATAATATCAGTAAATTATTTTGTTCTACAGTAATTGCCAAAAACAAATATGGCTTCCCTCCTTTGGGCCCACTCTAAACCTAATATTTTCTACCAATAAGATTGGTCCCACGTTATTCTTACAAATTCAAGCAATAGACTGAAGAAGGTTTGATACCGCTATTCTCTTACTTCTCTCCTACATGCCGTCTACAGTAAAATTAAGGCTTCAAAACTCTGCCAATCACCTTCGTCATTTATCCTGCACAACTGATATGACAACCTTACAATGTACAAATCTTTTTCTAATAAGCTGAATGTTTTTAATCCATGTAAATCTGTCTGCTATCAGAAGAATAACGAGAGAAAAATAAAAATTTATTTGAATAGAATTGAATACATACTAAAAGAGACACTTTCGTACTCTGTGGTTGGTTCTTTTCAGACATGTTTCCTTGATCGCCTTATTGTTATCCTCAATAAACTGAATAGTGACCTCTCTATGTGCACCGAGCTTGGTGGGTGGGTGGTAAACGGCCTCACCTCGTATTCGAGAGGATGGTGGTTCGAATCCCCGTCTGGGCATCCAGATTTGGGTTTTCCATGGTTTCCTCAAATCGGTCCAGGAGAATGCCGGGATGCTTTATTCAAAAGGCCATGGCCGAATTCCTTCCCGTTCCTTGCCCCAACTCCGATCCCGCCTCTAATGGCCTAGACGTAGACGAGGCGTAAAGCCAGAAGTAAACAAATCTCTAAACGCAGAGAACACTCCAGTGGATTACAAGCCCATTTCCACCTCAGATAATTCTGTTGCTTAGTCTTAGAAGGAAAGTAGGCCCAAGTGCAAGTTTATTTCCGTATTAAAACAAAATACTATCCGTAAGACAACATCGTACTATTCTGAGCTTACTGACTGATATAATATGCCTTAGCGGCCTGTGCCTCAGTGGTTAGAAATCTGACTGGCGATAGAAACGTCCCCGGTTAGAATCTCTGTCTCGACGGGTATTTTCATAAGTCCTTAACCCTACTTTCACCTGTGGCACAACTTGCTGTGTGATTAGAAATACGCCAGAACGCTTCCGTGGTTCGGATTCCACGTTACACTGTAGATCCTGTATAGGGCTGACAACCCGAGTTGTAACACTGATGTTTACACATCCACAGCAACAATTAAGCCAAAAAAATGCTTAACGTGGTCCTTGTTGGCCCAAACGGACATACATACAATCTGGCTTAATTGACCTAGTTTTCGTGTCTATTCCCTTATATAAAGCACTATGTGGGACAGAACTAACTTATAGTCAAGGAACTGTCCTCATATGTCTTCATTTCTAATCTAGCAGAGAATGAATGTTAACACAATCGTGCTCTCTTGATTTACCTATCTACTAATAAACATTGTTCGAAAGTCACAAACCATAGAACACAAATAAAGTAAATACCTGTTTGCAGCCTACATATGGAAGGCATTTCGATTTCCAACTTGAAATGAACATGTCAGATTTTGCTGCTGGCTGTTTGGTTATTTATTATTTTTTCGTGAGTGTACAGCGTGCTAATTACTGATGAGCTGCCAGTGACCCAGGTTAGAGCTGATTGTGAGCGCGGCGCGGCGCGGCGCCTGGTTAGTATGCAGCCTGCGCCACAGCAGGCGACGTGGTTGCGCGCGGTGGAGGGCAGGCGTGGCGTTACAACCAGACTGCAGTGCCGCGTGTTCGACTTCGCTCGCTCCTCACGCGAGATCGCGTGTCTCCAGCGGGGACGACGCCGAAAACGCCACCCAATCCGTACAACACTGAATTTTTATTGCTGTACCGAAGTGCCACCCTGAATAAAGTTTCGTGGTCCGCAATATTCGGCTGATTGTTACCAGCGTTTGTGTGCTTGTACCTTTATACACGTAATTTGACAGTTTCTTTGAACGTTTCGGAAATCTTAATCTCAGTAAGTTAAAACTATTCATCCAATAAAATGGTGCACAATTTTTTTAGAGTTGCTATCTTCCTACAGTATTTTTTTCGTTTACATGAAGCTTTAAGCAAGTAGTAATCAGGTTCATATTCCCATTAGAATTAATGGGATGAATGGATATTATGTCATAAGTACAAACAAAATCAACGGTGGTCTCAAATCTATTACTGTTAATTTTTATCAAATTACAGTTGTAAAATGATAATACAGAGTATCTGAATTTCTCCATTTCCAAGTTATTGCACTCCCACACAGTTTGAAGCAGTAGTAATCGACATGCATCGTCCACTTCAATTGTAGCTTATGCTTATGTCTTTACGCCTCGTCGACGTCGAGGTTATTAGAGGTGGTATACGAGTGAGGACAAGGAACGGAAAGGAATTTGGCCATAGCCTTTTGAAGGAAGCATCCCGGAATTCGCCTGAAGTGATTTGGGGAAACCATGTAAAACCCAAATCTGGATGCCCGGACGGGGATTAGAACGCGCGTCCTCCAGAATGCGAAGCCAGAGCGTTAACCGCTCACCTACCACGATCGGTCACTTCTAGCTGCTAGAGTTATATACATCGAAACTAATTCATTGAAAAAATTAACTCTTCTCTGGCTACCAGCCGCGTAAATTGTCACAGGTACGGGACGTTTCGAGGATGTCTATCTCTGCCCTCATTTTCGACCAAAGGTATAACTGAATAACTGTTTCTTTAAGTGGTGCCGCAGAAACTATGGAAGACAAAAGCCGACTCAGCACGATGACGTCATCCGATCTTCTGCTCCTTAAACTTTGTTGGCAGCATTAAGGATGACCTAGGATTACGATCACCCGTCGTTTATTATATACCTTGTGAATGTGTACATGGTAATATCAGATAAACGCAGCGGTGTATTGTGCCGCGGTGTGTCGAGCAAACAAGAAATGTTCGCTTGGGGCAAGAAGAAAAATCAGCTGTATGACCAAGAGGGACATACATTTAATTTGGAAGAAACTAGAATTTTAGCACGGGTCAGAGATTTTTGGGACAGCAATATAACAGAAGCTGTTGAAATCAGAATAGCTGATCCAATAGGAACATTGGATACCAGTTTATTGCGGCCTGGAACCCGGCTGTCAAAATGGTGAAGCAGCTTCGCCTCGGTAATGAGCAGAAGAGTGGATGACGTCATCGCGCTGGGTCGGCACCGCATAAACAAACAGTTATTTCGTTCAAAATGATGAAAAAGATAGACGCCTAATTTTGACAGTTTTGAGCAGCTGAAGTCCCTAGAATTTATTTTTTTACGACGCGATGCCGTGAAAAGTTTCATTCTTAATTCGTAGAATGTTAAGATCAAGCCGATTTAATTGATGAATGACCCATTTTCTCCTCTGAACTCTGATATCAGTTTCATAATGGTGTCACTGCTGCATATGTAGACTAATTTCCAATGTGACTGAGTTGGAAGAGATGAACAGATTTAACTGAATCAAAAGTACTGATTTTACTACAGAAGACGGTACGTCGTTTGACATAGAAGTGTCTAATATAATCGCCGGACCTCACAGCCACTGATTAATAGAGTATGTTATCATTATACAAGTTATTACTTCTTTAGTTGGATGCAAATGCACTTCAGGTAAATGTCTGGAAAAAATATATGAAACCAAGGTTGGAGAGGTAGATACTAGTGGTTGGTAAAAGAAAGTGTTACAAAGATGGGAACGTCCTGTAGGGATAGAATACAAACTAGTATGAGGCCGAGTATTTTCCGTCAAAGCAAAACGTCCACCTCAGGAGTACTCACAACATCGCCACAAGCTCGGTGCGTGTCTAATTCTGATGATAACACCTATCTCCTAAAATCGGCGTTATAAAGTAGGAATAGCGAGCTCTGTCCTGTAGCCAACAGGCTTGGATATACGTAGCCTTCTTCTTCTTCTTTTCATTATGGCCAGCTAGGGACAATGTGCCAATTTCAATTCCTCTCCTGTTGTTTTTTCTTTCTTCCTTTCCAGTAGTCCTTCATTATTGCACTGTGTTTTCTCTTTCTCTCTTCAGACTATTTCTCCTCTCTACCTTGGAATACTGCCATATTCGAAATCTCTTTTCGAAAATTTTTTCTTTCCATAGCGTCCTGTTCACTGATATTATTTCGTTTCAAATCTTTCTTAATCTCTTGAATCCAGGTTACAGTTGATTTTTTCTTCCAAAAATATTTGAATATTTTTTTTGTTAGCCTGGGGTTGCCTATGTGATAGATGTGTCCAAAAAATATCATTTTCTGATTGATTCTGTTATTTTTCCAATGCTATGATATATTTCCTCATTCGTTCTTAACTTCCTTTGTACTGTATTTCTCAATGGGCCCAAAATTTTCCTTACAATTCTCCTTTCCAATACTTCAACCTTATCCAGTTTATAATTTACTACCAGGCATTCACTTGCAAAGAGACATTCCGGTTTCATCACTGTATTATAGTGTCTTATTTTAAGGCTTTTAGACAGGCACTTTTTTGCTGTAAAAATTCTTAGTAATACCATACGTTCTTTCCATTTTGCGTATCCTTTCTTCTATTGCAAACTTTTCTACTCAATTTTCTTCAATTATCTCCCCTAAAGATTTGAAATTCCTTACCTTTTCAATTCGGCCAATATGTGTCTTTAAAAATTTTGGAGAATATTTTATGTTTGCAATTAATTTTTTTTTCCACTGATATTTGCAAACCTGCTTTGTTAGCTATTTCTTCCAGGAGATTAATTTGTGTTTGCGCATTTTTTAAGCTTTCTGAAAGTATAACGAAGTAATCTGCAAATGCCAGACAATGTATTTCGATTCCTTTGTTTTTTCTTGCCAAGGTTATTAGTGGAATATTTTGTTATTTTAATTTTTTCTAGCATTCATTATAATTTATTCTTATTTTGCTGTTTAAACCTTTAAAAAAAATAACATCCATCAGATTATTCAGGCATAGGTCATTTTCTAAGGTAACAATAATATAACTATTACCGATTATATTCTTCATTGTACTGCGTAGGACACAACAAATTACGGTAGTGAAGCAAGGACTTCTGGAATACCAGGAAGAAGGAAAGTTGAAGCATTTGAAATATGGTACATACTGCAGAAATATGCTGAAAATTAAGTGGAGAGAAAAATTTCAAAATGAAAGTGTTTTGAAAATGATGGGCGAGGAAAAAAGTTTGTAGGGAGTCTTACAGGAAAAAAAAGATGATATGTCACTTTTTAAGACATTCAGTATTGGTTAGTTTTTTAGTGGAGGGAATAGTCGAAGGAAATAACTATAGAGGTAGGTAAAGATTAGACGAAATTAATCATATAATTGAAAACGTAGGTTGTAAGGAGTATTTTGTAATAAAGCGATTAGCCCAAGATAGGACGAGTTGGAGGATTACATCAAATCTGTCAAAAGACTGATGGTAGCAAAAAATTGCTTTGAGGTATGACAAAACTTCCCTTAGTTGATGCTTAAGGGATTGGAGGAGACGTTTTGGTGGCTGTGGGTATTTGGAATCTGGCTTGCCTCGCATTACATTCGAGGGCCCGTGTGGAGCGGACAGCTATCGCCGCACGAGAGGCACTGGTTTTTCCCGGCGCGGTGTGGAATATATTTGGGTGAGCGGCGTGACGGCTGGAGCGGGCTCCTCCAATATCGCCCGCCGCCGCGCGCTGCGCTCTGGGAACACTGCCAATAACACCGCACCCACGCCAAATTAACTGCATAAATTCTGTCCCGCACAGCGCGCCACAATAAGGATCATCCGCCGGCCACACGCTTAGCGTCGTACACGAGGAAGTACTCGAAACCGTTTTTATAAAACAAATTCTTGGAGAAACACAATAGGCGCAGAAGTACTGCTTATAAGCTAATCGTTGAATTATTCCGATGCTATCATTATTATGTATCTTTGATTGGGCCAACTAGGACCAAGTTAAGCCTTCTATTTGGATTGAAATTTCCTTTGGATGTGTACACATCCGTGTTACAACTAGGGTTGTTAGCCCTACAGCTTAACGTGGAATCCGAAACAAGGAAACGTACTGGCGTACTTCACATTACACAGTAATCTGTGCCAGAGGCGAAGGTCTGGTTTTCGTGCCTTTGAAAATCCCCGTCGAGACAGGAATTCGAGCGAGGAACTTTCGATGTCCAGACAGATCCTTCAACCACTGGGCCACCACGCTGTGGAAATTTCAGCCGAGACAGAGATTTGAACTAGGAATGTTTCGATCTCCAGTTTGACACTTCAACCACTGAACCATCAGGCAGCTCTGTTATTATTCATCACTTTTTCCTAACATTTTGGGGTCAGATGTCTTTGATGAATTTTAGTCATCTTTGGCATCGACCAGTTTGAAGCGTTTGTTTTACGACCGAATGCCCTTGCTGACGCCAAGGAATTTGCACCTCCTGCCAGGTTGTACTAATTATTAATAGAGGAAGTGAAGTACTGCCATCTGTGTGCAAAATTTGTAATTCTGAGTGTGATAAGCGTATTTTCTGTTTGTGAAATGTGTAGTTTGTGGGACAGAGATTAGAGACCGTCCCAGCATTCGCCTCGATGATTAGGGGAAACCCCCTAAAAACCGCAGTCAGGAGGGCCGGAGGCTCGCGGCCGGACCCGTTGTATCAACAGCATCCAGTGTGCAAATATTACTCTGTCCATAGTTATTACTGTTAGGTCCTTTACTGACTAACTCCCAAACTTTTAATATTCTTGTTATGAGGTGGATACTAAATAATCCTCAGTAATTGTTTGGCACCGGATATTCATTTTGTATTTTTAGAAATTCGGGATGGGTTGCAGCTGTCAGTTTCAAATTTCTCTAAAATTAATAATTTCATACCCGGCTGTTGTATTATACTACATGTTAAGAAAACTGCGCTAGTGACTTTTATTCAAAAATATATATTTGCGTTTAAGATCAGTTGGTAGTGAAACTTCCACTACTCTTAAATTAAAATTATTCTTTGGATTATTTTTGAAATATTTTACCGTTCGAGCTTAATTTGTAAGCGAACCCCCGTTTAGACGTTCATTCTGTTTACGGAGACTATAGATAGTAAGATGTTTAGTGGAAGACAGTTCAGTAAAAATCATTTTACGTAAGGTTTAACAATGTGTGTAACAGTGTTTTATCACCTGTAAGTATAAATTACGAAGCTTATTGCATTATACCACTAAAGAAAAGTTTAAATAACGACAAGTACTGTGACGATGTTTTATTTACTATCAGTTGTACTTACGAGTTTTCTTCACGTTTTCTCTTTACCTGTACTCATCCTGCCGAGCGTGGTGGGTGAGCTGTGAAATTCGCTCCGGAAGTCTGGAGGATGCGGGTTCGAATCCCCGTCCAGCCATCCCGATGTCAGTCTACCATGGTTTCCAGAAATCAATTCACGGGAATGTCGGGATGGTACCT
The DNA here is from genome assembly GCA_031002005.1 of Vandiemenella viatica. NCBI lineage: Eukaryota > Metazoa > Arthropoda > Insecta > Orthoptera > Morabidae > Vandiemenella > Vandiemenella viatica. The sequence continues at coordinate 19,616 of JARYHS010002147.1, forward strand.
TTGGAAGGCCATGGGCAATCTGTATCCTAGTTGACTTCGACTAACAATGCAAAAATACAAAAAATAAATAAAACAATAAAAATACAAAAAATGTAGTCTTCGTATTATTATTAAAAACAAACAATGTAGTAATGACTATAAGAATAACGAAAAGAGTATAAACACCATTTTGTTCATAGTTAATAACTGACTTTTGGCTCTTCATGCATCCTCCGAAACATTTTAAACTATTTCATTTTAAATATTTCATTACACCTTTCCTCGGAATATATTAAAGACATGAACCAATTTTTCCCGTACCGATAACCTATATCTGACATGTAATGAAGATAGATCATTGAGACTATATCAAAACTGATTTTAAGTATTAGGAACGGGAAGCAATTCGACCATGGCCTTTTGAAGGAAACATTCCATAATTCACCTGGAGTGATTTTGGGAAAACCATGGAAAAGTCTAAATCTGGATGGCTGGGTGGGGATTCGAACCCACGTCCTCCAAAATGTGAAACCAGAACGTTACCGCTCACGCACCACGCGAGTATGTTTGATATAAAAAACGAGTTCCGCAGTTAACTTTGCAGTGCCGCCGTGCAGGGTACGGGTAGGTCCCAAGTTCTAACAGCGTGTCTGGAGCACAGGCTGATCTGACATCGGCTGTCGGGCGAGTTTCTAGGATCATGACGTAACCGACCACATCTGTATAAAACTACACATTCTGCAAACAAATCAAAATCGGAGGCTTGATTTGATACTGAAACCGGCTGATGCAGTTTTTAATTTGTCTGTATAATTAAATGCTGTAATAATATGTTAAGTGGATCATGTAATTGTGATTGCAAATTAACTGTAAATTAGAATATAATTGGTATATCGATGCAAAATCAAGGAAAAATAGTACCACGAAGGTATTAAATAACATAAAATTGTGATGCAATTGGTATGGCTGATAATTATAACTGGCAACCGGTAGCATCGAAAAATTATATATATATATAAAGAAGGTAAATATATCAGGAACAAAAGTTGAAGTTACGTTTAGGATTAAACTAGCTGTGTCAAGAGCTGGTTTTATTGCGATTTGCTTTTCCGTATGGTAGAAACCAAATAAATGGCCTGTTCGTGTTTCAATGTGCAAATACTTTTAGTAGAAAATGTAACTGTTTATAATCAGTTTATTTCAACACAAATTTTTCCTTAGTTAGGAATTAGTTAACCATTTAAAGGAGGGAGGGAAAGAAATTAAATTATTTGTGGAGAGGTTTTCAGTTGCAACTATTTTTCTTCTGCGAACTTTTCTGTTGATACCAGCATTGTTGTCAACCAGTGTTATGGAGCGGGAATGGGAGACAACTTCTCGTAAATTTGTTGACTGCAAACGCGGTTTTTGGTCTCTGTTGAAGCCTTTATACGGGACGTTGTTTGCCAGAATGGTAAACCAGCAGAAGTGACTACGATATGTCAAACATCTTTCATTAGGTAACACGTACCTTCCATTACCTTGAACTGTAGGGTGCTCGGCAATTATCTTCGTCACTCGCATTTATCTTATTGCGCTTAATATGATTTATTCAGGTCTTCATTACCAGTACTAAGCATCTAACTACAGATTTATGCTGTGGACTAACCCTTCGCTCGCCCGGATAATATCCCAATTCATGGTCACTGCAGTTCAGTCTCTAATCGTGAAAACCGAAGAAAATTTGTCGTGGAACTATCGCGTATTTGTATGTATCTCCTATTTGTAATATCTTTGCAATTAGTAGTTTTTCCAAGATGGAGATCAGCAATAACGTTCCAGTAATCATAATTTCTAAATGTTTCATCAAATATCGAGTAGAATTGGTTGTTATCCCTCGCCTGGTATCAGGAAACAAGTCTGTGAAACATTCCAACAGAAATAACCCATATTTCAAGACATTCATTGGTGACTAATTTGTCAGTGGAAAGAAGAGTTGAAGGAAGGAACTGTAGAGGTGAGAATATGTGAAACAGACAATTAAAGATGTATGTTGTAAGGGTTGTGGTGAAGATATTAGCTCAAGATAGGAAGGGATGCAGGAGTGCCTCAACTCAGACGAGAGACTGACGGCAGCACCAGTAGTCTCAGCATCAAGTGCTTTAGTCCTACTGTTTACTTTCCGTATTAATCATTAGTAAATGAATTTCAGTTTTATCGATAATATTGTTCTGGCTCAGTGAATATTAAGTTCCATATTTATTTATATTTATTGAGTGTGGTGTGAGGTATTATAATTCTGTAACGTTTACGAATAACTCACTGTTTGTTTAATTGTATTATCATAGCCAGGATTTATCGACATACAACCTCGCGTAATTCTGGGAAGTTCCTGGCTATAAGATCTAGAATTAAAGTATTGTATATTTTGAACGGAGTCACTCTTCGAGAATATAATTTGAATCATACTGCACTATTGTGTTGGAAAGGTTAGCGGGCGACATTCCAGTAGTATTAAGTGACTTTGAGTGTCAAGTTTAGAAATATCTTAATTTCGTTTTGACATGCGCTGAAAATCTTGTTTTTGGTTTTTTTAGTCTTCAGATCAAAGTCTTCACAATACATCTACTTGGCTAGTTTGTAAATCGTTTGCAAAGCTTACCGGTTAACCTAGTGTGTGATGTGCTCAAATCTTGCATCAGTGAAGCTGCAACCTTACTGAATTCCTTCCACTGTGTGTCCTATGTTGTCATTGTAGTGAAAGTAGAAAAACAGTGTACAATGTGATATTAAAATATATAACTTTCCTTCAGTTCCTGCAGCTTGACGTCATGACTAAAAAAGAAAAACAACCTAAACGAAAACGTTGCAACATAGTTCCTCCATATATCATGGTATAAATCAGAAACTTCAATCACACGGGATTCCCGGTTTTAAAGCTTTGAATTTTCTGTTTCGTAGCTTAACAGTATTAATTAACTTGTGAACTATTCTGACGTTTTGTCTGTCTGTGCCTCTTGTTTTGTTGACACCACAGCTAGAATATTATCTACTGGTATCAGGTAAAACCACGTTGAATTCCGTATCAAAATCCAAGTGGTGGGGACCCGATTTTTTAGATTTCAGTTTCTTTGTTTCTGCTTAAAGATTCTTTATTTTGAATCTTATTTGCTAGATTCTTATTAATAACAAAAATTAAATATCTGTATACATTTGGTAGGGATGAAGTACTTATAAACTGTAGAAACGGAACAAATGTTTAGTTGTCGAGGCAACTAAGCCTAACTCTTCTTGGTCTCTAATGTAGCCATCCATGCATACTAAATTTTCGTCCAAAATAAATCATTGCTGTCGTGTTAACTGTAATGTCTCATTTTTCCGTTGTCTACTACCATTTTCGACTGATAAATGTACCTTGAAATTTCAGCCATACATGTAATTTTCTGTTATTATACTTTGATGGGCTTGTAAAACTACAAAGGTTCCAAAGCGATAGTATAAAGAACATCACCGCTGAAGTATGTGCGTAATGGGTCCCAGAATTACTCGGTACAGTTATCTATCAACAATGAGAGAATTTGAATTAGCTTGTATAACAATTCCATCTCTTAGTTTTTAATGTGCTAGCACGAATAGAGCCTACGAACCAATTACTTATATTTTGGAGTATACACCAATGTGCTCGATAAGAAAAAATAGTTTCTCTGTACTCATTATTTAGGAGAAATAACCTGAAACAATTGAAGTGTGCGATACCGCCGGCACTACTTTCCGGTGTGCAGAGTAATGACTTTACAAATATGATGCACGGGCTTCATACTACACGCGCATAGACGAAAATACACTACAAATATGGGGATTTCGTATCGAAACTGTTACATCGTAAACATTATTGGTTCAGGTATCATATCAACCTATCAAATGTCCGTTTAATGAGGTTTTGGTGCCATTTCACTTCGTTTTTTATTTCATATGAGCAACACCACATCACCAAAAACGCCATCATTCTACTCGACGGAAAGAAGTCCAAGGGATACCATAAACAATTTTAGTTCTCTGCTTGTAATCTGATAGTGTTTTGAAGATTCGAATTACGCTGTAAGTGGATATAAGAACTATCAGAATAGCTATAACCTTTATGCAAAGTAGGAATAAACAATTATTACATTCAATATGAAATGGTTACCAGACATGGAGCGCGATGAGTGAGCGGTAACGCTCTGGTCTGGCAGTCTGGATCACGCGCGTTCAAATCACCCAGATTTCGTTTTCCCAAGGTTTTTGAAATCACTCTACGAGAATCCTGGCAGTAGCTGAATTCCTTCCTGTTCCTTACCCTCCATCTTTTACCGCCTCTAATGATCCCTACGCCGACGACGCGTAAAACTACCACGACTGAGGTTACGACTCAAGAGGTATCAAAAATCTGACGTTAAAGCACAAGCCGAAAAATGTTGAAACTACCATGCAGTTAGCTTGATATCACGCGTACAAATTATTTGCCAAGATAAAGGTAGAACAACAGAAAGATGAAGAATATGTTAATTGATAACCAATTTGGGTTTAAAAAATAAAACTGTGAGCAAAGGGAGGAATGACAAATATATAGGATAAAACTTTGGTGTTAAAAGTGATAAAACGTTTTTAAGAACTCAGACCTCAAATTCCGACATAGCACAATCATTTTATATTTGATTTAAGAATGATCTATCACCTAATAAAGTTAGAATATAATAACGGACAAGAAAGATTTATTCATGTTGCGTATTTTAGGAAGGATGAAGAATGTTTACAAAAAAAAATTGAAATTGTAATGTTACTATTTTCTGATAATTTGACGTATTTTACAATAACAGCAAAGACACAGAAACTACTCTGAACAGAAACTACTCTGAACTTCAAATTCATGTAGCGATGCTCGTAACTCCTTCGCTGATCTAAAAAGTTTACGTAGTTACATGGGAGTATTATACCTACCATCGTCTGAAAAGTTGTGTTTAAGAAATTTTAGTCAAATTATTTGCGGAGCTTGTTAAAGTGTAATACTGAAAAGTTTATTTCTCTTTTTATTAAGTCTGAAAACTTCTAGAAATATTCAAAATTTAAGTTTTTTGGTGGCCGAACATATGTGTTTTTCAGTGCATTCGCTACCTACGTTTTTTTTTATTATTGATAATCCGTACGATTCCATCCCACAAAGAAAGGAGTAGGATGGCCGCAAAGAGAGGAGGCTGAGGAGCGGGCACACACATGGAGAAGAGCACGCTGAGAAGGAAACAGGGTTTATAACAGGTGACAGAGGGACTGGGCGGTCATTAGGTTCAACAAACAATTGGCTAAAAAGATGGTGGATTTAGATATAACTGTAAGACTGTACGGTTGTGGAACTTCAGAAATGTGTGGAAGGCGGGCTGCAGTGCAGTGGACAGGAAA